>CM076570.1:1600416470-1600599655 GCA_034641835.2 Pinus albicaulis
AATGTAATATTCCCAAATTTTCACATCATATTTGGAATATTAGAGTCCTTGATTTTATTAATTAATTAATTAAATAAAAGGGTGGAGGGACCCACAATCCTCAATATGAATAAATATCCACTTTTGTGTGTGTGAATGTGGATTAATTTAGCCTAGATATGCATAACAAGGTAGTTGAGCAACTACTAATGTGAATGAAATTGGAGAACCTGTCTCATTAATGAGATAGATCATGGAGGTTGACACAGTCAACTAAGATCTTGAGGGGATCAAACGGAGATGATTCAGTCAATTAAGATCTTGAAGATTTCAAAGATCATGGGACACTCATGATAAGTGATGGAGGACATTATGCAAAAAAGGCACACTTGATGGAAGGTATACATTGCACCTAGACATGATGGTTGATTTGGTCAAACAGCGTAGTCCAACTTGGAGGATCTTGTCCACATGTGATAGCGCAGTCTAGATGAGGGCCAAGGCTTGGGAAGGCTCAAATTTTATATAAATAAGATGAAGGCAAGGATGAGGGGATGTTGATTATTCTTGATGTAAGATCTTTGTAGATCTGGAATTGTCATGTGACATTCCACTGCTTTCTTGGGCTGTTTAGCAGAGATTGCAGGTGTTGTTTAGCACAAGGTGTTCCTAGTCAGGAATCCCACCTCTTTCTTAGAGTAGCTCTAGAAATATTTTTTTTTACTTCATTCTACATCAGGCTTTAAGTGCCAAATATCTTTTCCTACTTTCTGCAGAACACTCATATTAAAAAATTGCATATTTTTTAAGATCAATTTGGAATGAGGAAGTTGTCTTCAGTACTTCAGTTGGAGAACTGGTGAGGGTTTATTCCTATCACCTTGGGCTTAAAAATCAGCTTCCCAGAGCTTCATTACAGATCTGGCTTCAGGCCAAAAGTTATTGACCTCCTAGCAACAGTATTCCCTTTAGGAATAACGTTGTTCATTTTGTAGATCTAAAAGGAGGAAGGAAGTTGCTATTATTTCAGCTAGCAATCCTGTGAGGGATCATCCCCTCACATTTCCATCAGTCTTACCATCAGCCTGGAGTTTATTGCAGCATTTTTCAGTAGGAAGAAGGTCTCTCTTTCCCTCACAGCATAGTTTCTAGAGGCAGTTGTGTTGTAGCAGCTGCAATCATCATTGGAGGATTGAGAAGCTAGATCTAGAGCTTCTAGCTCATATATCTGAAGAAGGGATCATCCCTTCAAGCTTAGATCTAATATAATAACACATTTCAGCCATCTATTTTTCACGTCTAGCTTCAGATTTTTATTTCCCAGCAGATCAAGGATCAAACCCTAGGGAGGTGATTGTCCAAAGTTTCAGATCTGGAAAATCCTTTTTGGGTTATCTTGGGAATCCATCACATTGGCCAGATCTTGAATCTTGGCATCATCTAAGCTCCATATTTGAGTAGATCTACATTTTCCTTTTCAGCCTACAACTATATGTTCATAATCTGCTGAAGGGACAGCGCAATATTTTATTTAGTGCCTCTCCAGTTACGCTGTACCTGTTGTAGCTTATTTTCTGGGTACTTCTAGACCATCTCTTTGGCTAGATCTACTCATATTTTGTACATGGTGTAACTGATTCTTCTCCAATCTAATAAAATGGCTCAGCTTCTCTGTAAATTCTGATGTTGTCTTAAGATTTATTGTTTATCTTGCTGTAAGTTCTTATATTGTGTGAAGTATTACTGCATTCTCCCTTTTAAGATATTACAGCGGTATCAGAGCATGATCTTTGGCTCAGCTTGTGGACACTTAATCTTTTGCATCTAAAGAAGAAGCAGATAGATGAGATTTATCATGGAGGAGGAAAATTCTGCCACTCATTTATGTAGATCTACGCAATATCTCTCCAAGGAGGTCTATCAAATGAAAGAGGAAAGGCAGAAAGAAGGTCCAAGAAGAAGATGTGATGAGGAAGGCCCCAACACTTCCTATCAGTAAAGAATAAAATCGGAGAACCCTAGATCTCCTCATAGATCCACTACACCCACTTTCTTTGAAGAAGGTGAAGGGTGTAGAAATGAAGGAAGGAATGAACCTAAGACTCATGAGACTCTCAGTCTGTATCTTGAAGAGTACAAAGCATAGTTTAGAGCATTCAAGGAGAAGCTAACTCTCCAACAATTCTTCAAAATCAAAGAAGAAAGAGGATCCTATAGCAGCAATAGAAGAAAGAGGCATAATAGATTCTGTTGGCCTACATTTGATGGATCTTCCTCAAGCACTGTTAAGGCTTGGAGGAGAGAGTTAGATACATTTTTCAGGCTACATCCTATAGCTGAAGAAGAGGTTGTCCAAATTGCAGCACTTCATATTTTGGATGAAGCCAATGATTGGTAGTTTTGTCACATGGAGCATGCAAAGGTGACTAAATATTCAAATTTCTTTCACAAGTTGAGAAAGAAGTTTGATGTGAAGAAGATAGAGATGTGCCAAAAAGAGACATTTCCTAAGGAGAGGGTTGTCAATCTTGTCACTCTGGACAAGAAGTCGCTACATTCACCACCAACTGTAGAAGTACTTGCATCTGGAGAATGGACTTTTGCATCTTTGCAAGATAGTCTTGAGCTCTTGACACATAGAGTCCCATGCATGATTCATGAGATGCATGAGGAGGAGAATTCCAGCGCTGGTACACTTGGAGAAGAGCAACCATCACTCCTACCTGCAGTTGGAGGCACTATTGTCCCAGTTGGAGGAACTCTTGTGTTTTGTCAATAGGTTCCCACATATCAGTTGATCCAAGGTATGCATACACATTCATCACCTATTGTTTTAGTAGATCTTATTGAAACTTATGGGGACATGCCATCAGGGCCAATGCATAACCAACGGTTAGAACATAGTGCTGATTTGGAGCAACAACATATCACAGCGTAGAGGACCCTTGATCTAATAAAGGAGGAGATGAAAATCTATCCCAGTTTGTCATGGATGAACTATATTCAACCTTTTGAGTTGAAGTGTAGAGTTTTAGAAAATGGGATAAGCATAATCTTTTGTACAATGACTGGTTATGAGATCAATATTGTACCTTTCTTTGAGACAGATTATGTATTACCTTGCAGATCTACAATGCTGTCACTTATAAGTAGTGATAATGATCAGGCCCCATTATTCTTGGAGCATTCTGAAGATAGCTTCACTCATGAAGCAATGGAGGTAAAGATGATAAATGGTAGACATATAGATATGAGAAACCTTTTCTCATTTCTTGATGACACTTTCTCAATGAGCATCTCACAGCTCAAAGAGAAACTTCTACCTACAGTGGATCCAAAACCTCATTGGTTTTGGAAGGCCATGGATGAGAAGAAGGTCTCATTAAGAGATCTCATTGGAGGTGCACTTCAACATTTCATGGACTGCAAAGTTCTTCATCAGTTTGGGGATGATGGTATTCTACAAAGGGAGGATACCATGATTATGCAGCACATCATTCATCTTCCATATTGGGGTGAGTGGATGAGGAAGATAAGCAAGGGGTTGCATGACCACTTGCATATTTAAATGGGCCAGCAATCTTGGTTACGTTGGTTTCCCTTGGGTGGTTCTTGTTACTGCCCCAAGGCTCCTATTTCTTTGATCCATGCCTTGAGGAACACTTATGAGATGAAGAAGGAGGCATGGCTGCGCTGGCTACTCTTGGGGGAGTATCATTACCACCCAATAGCATATATTTTTCTGATCCATGCCTTGTGTATCAATGAAAGAATGCAGCAAAATAAGGCATGTTAATTTTGGTTTCACTTGAGAGAGATTGGTCACCACATGACATCTCCTATGTCTATGTGTTTTGTCTTCAGTAAATCTTGGCATGATGCTCTCATGATGTGCATTGATGATGTTTTGTATTGGGCTGATGTGACATGCCATATGTTCATTAGTATGTTTTTGCTTCATGATACACATGAGGAAGAGAGGAAGCAACAAGATCTCTTGTTTCTTTGGTTGCTTTTGGGGGAGTTTGGCTTGTCCATCTTACATGGAGGAGATGGAGGATGGCAGTAAAGGGCCTTACTCCAGTGGTTACTCTTAGGAGAATATGGTTTGACATCTTTGTCTACCCATATAGCTCCTTTCCTTATTCTTTTTCATAATGTTGAAATGATGCTTGGATCCAACAAGGCCAACAGGGCTAAGTATGAGAGCATAATAATGCTCAATCAAATTCATGAAACATGGGATGGAGAGATGTATTGTGTGATGGAGATTTTTCTTTGTGAAGAGAGCCACCTTATTTTATGCACCTCATGTATTGATGATGATGTTGTACATCATATGGTTGTCACTTGGTACTTCATGATGGAAGGAGGACATCTAATTGAATAGTTGGAGGTCATTCTTTATGTTTTTAAAAGACAACTTTGGAACCAAACATGCATAACACATTGCAGCAAATGGAGGAAACCTGCCTTATGTGGATGCTATTTGGAAGGGAATAGATGGCTTTGCTTCTACTTTTGGAGTTTCTTGAGGACAAGAAACATTTTTCTGGGGGGGACTGTAATATTCCAAAATTTTCACATCATATTTGGAATATTAGAGTCCTTGATTTTCTTAATGAATTAAGTAAATAAAAGGGTGGAGGGACCCACAATCCTCAATATGAATAAATATCCACTTTTGTGTGTGAATGTGGATTAATTTAGTCTAGATCTGCATAACAAGGTAGTTGAGCAACTACTAATTTGAATGAAATTGGAGAACCTGTCTCATTAATGAGATAGATCATGAAGGTTGACACAGTCAACTAAGATCTTGAGGGGATCAAATAGAGATGATTCAATCAATTAAGATCTTGAAGGTGTCAAAGATCATGGGACACTCATGATAAGTGATGGAGAACGTTGTGCAAACAAGGCACACTTGATGGAAGGTGTACATTGCACCTAGACATGATGGTTGATTTGGTCAAACAACGCAATCCAAATTAGAGGATCTTGTCCACATGTGACAGCGCAGTCTAGATGAGGGCCAAGGCTTGGGAAGGCTCAAATATGATATAAAGAAGATTACGGCCAAGATGAGGGGATGCTGATTATTCTTGATGTAAGATCTTTTTAGATCTGGAATTGTCATGTGACATTCCACTGCTTTCTTGGGCTGTTTAGCAAAGAATGCAAGTGTTGTTTAGCATAGGGTGTTCCTGGTCAGGAATCCCACCTCTTTCTTAGAGTAGCCCTAGAAATATTTTTTGTACTTCATTCTACATCAGTATTTAAGTGCCACATCTCTTTTCCTACTTTCTGCAGAACACTCATATTCAGAAATTGCAGATTTCTGAAGATCAGTTTGGAAGGAGGAAATTGTCTCCAGTACTTCAGCTGGAGAACTAGTGAGGGTTTATTCCTATCACCTTGGGCTTAAATATCATCTTCCCAAAGCTTCATTTCAGATTTGGAATCAGGCCAAAATTTATTGACCTCCTAGCAATAGTATTCCCTTCAGGAATAACACTGTTCATTTTGCAGATCTAAATGGAGGAAGGAAGTTGCTAGTATTTCAACTAGCAATCCTATGAGGGATCATACCCTCACATTGCCATCAGTCTCACCATCAGCCTAGAGTTTATTGAAACATTTTTTAGTAGGAAGAAGGCCTCTCTTTCCCTCACAATTCAGTTTATAGAGGAAGTTGTGTTGCAGCAGCTGCAATCATCATTGGAGGATTGAGAAGCTAGATCTAGAGCTTCTAGATCATAGATATGAAGAAGGGATCAACCCTTCAAGCTTAGATCTAATCTAATAACACATTTCAGCCATCTATTTTTCAGATCTAGATTCAGATCTGTATTTCCTAGTAGATCAAGGATCAAACCCTAGGGAGGTGATTTTCCAAAGTTGCAGATCTGGAAAATCCTTTCTGGGTTATCTTGGGAATCCATCACATTGGCCAAATCTTGAATATTGGCATCATCTGAGCTCCAGATTTAAGTAGATATGCATTTTCCTTTTCAACCTACAACTATATGTTCATAATCTGCTGAAGGGACAGCGCAGTATTTTCTTCAGTGCCTCTCCAGTTACGCTATACCTGTTATAGCTTGTTTTCTGGGTACTTCTAGACCATCTCTTTGGCTAGATTTGCTCATATTTTGTACATGGTGTAACTGATTCTTCTCCAATCTAATAAAATGGCTCAGCTTCTCTATAAATTTTGATGTTGTCTTAAGATTTATTGTTTATCTTGTTGTAAGTTCTTACATTGTGTGAAGTATTACTGCATTCTCCCTTTTGGGATATTACATATAATTTCTAGAGCATTACTTGATCTGCTGTTCTTGACTTTCCACAAGGAAAAGCCATCCCCAAGTGGAGCCAGTGTTAGACTCCTATACCAATAGGTGTCATTTTTCATGATTGTCTTGATTGAACTATGGAATATGTTCAAACTTTTTTCTTGAGCAAAGGTGTTCCATATTCTTGAAAAACCAAAAAATCAAAAAATTTAAAAAATGTAAAGAGGGTATACCCTAAAAGAAAAATCAAAGGGTAAAAAGAATAAAAATGGTCAAAAAAAAAAGAAAGAAATGAACCCCAAGCAAAAATAGACCAAGGAAAGTGTGCAAGTCTAAATGCCACTACTTTTTTCATCTATTGTAATAAAATAATTGTGTGCAGTTTGTGAAACTTTTGCCACAATTCATGAATAAGTCAAACTGTTTAAACTTGGCTTACTCATATTTCAATTTCATGTTGTAGATTAGAGAATAAATATCTGACCAAACAGTTTAATCTTGGTAGATAAGTAGATAGGTAGAATGAATAAAAGGTGCTCAACAGTTTAATCTGAGCCCTTGGATGTAATAAGGGTAGAAATAGATAGAGTTATCATGTAAAAAGGAAAAGATTGAAAAGGGTTTGCGAGTCTAAATGCACCCTAATAAAGAAGAGAAAATGGTAGTGTTAAGTAGATAGGGTAGGTAGATGGTGCTGCAAAATGTTATCTGATGAATGATGTTGCTACGTGTTTTTGATCATTCACTTTCATCACAAGTACTAAAGCAGGAAATACACTGGAAAATCACAGCAAGCAAAGTCAAATTCATTAACCTCCCTCATCATTTTTCCCCCTCAAGAGTTTTACTAATTTCCCCCAAAAAGTACTAAGGTATTTGGAGATCAAAATGGCTCAAGGCATTTCCTTGACTTCTGGAGGGACCGGACCCTCGGCCTAATGATCAAAAAAGACCTAAGCACTTGAAATAATTCATCATTGTTATCTTCCATCTTTAACTTTTTCCTAAGTAAAATCCTATTTTACTTAGGAAACTGATGCAAAATTCCATAAGAAGTTCCTCAAAATAATTTGTTATTCTAAGTTAAGTGTTGAAGATAAAATGTTGCATTTTACTTCATAAGTTATCACTTTCTTAGATGTACAAAGATGTTTTGATTTTCCTTGTCCTTTACCATATTAACATTTAATTCTACTATATTAAATCCCTAGTGAAACCCCTTTTCCTAAGTATATTAACTCCCTTTTCTATAAATATCCCCAAAACCCATTTATTATAATGTTTAGTATTATATCTAGCACATTGAAAATAAAACCACAGATCTTATAAACCCTTTGGTGAAATATATCTTTATAACATTAATCCCCTTATGATGAAATAATTGTATTAGTTAATTCATCATATAATAATATATATATAAAAAAACGTTCAGAACCCATACAATATGTGTGCTCAATGCAACACAGATAAACTTAAGCGAAGATTTGTGCCACCCCATTAGTGCATCCCCGTGGCATTTAAAATTATGACAACTCAACCTGTTCATATGCATATAGGATTAATTATGTCATCTGGACTAATTAATAACTATTTCCACCAGTTAAAAAGCCCCCGGAGCGATTAAAAACATTTAAAAGTGTTTTAAAGTACGACGGGGCCCACACAAAACCTCCGTCCATCTTCCCATCGCGCTAGCCGTTGGATCAGCCTCCCGCAGATCAACGGCCAGCGTTGATCCCGCTGCCCATCCCTTGTCAGCAATTTAACCAGCGGGGGATGGGTGGTTTCTGAATAGTCAACCATCCACGTGGTGACTATCCTATGGAATCGCTCCCCCCGCGATCAATACCGCCCTCGACCAAAAGTGGTGCGGGCATTTCCCGCTACACAACTTTGACGCTGCCACGTCATCAGGGATGACCATGATACATCTTAGAAAAACAAAAAACGCACAACTGCTAATATGTGTTTTCCAGTTTTCTCTGCTGTTATAACTATTAAACGTAGAATATGTGAATTTTCAAGTTTATATAATTGATCATTAGCCCCAAATTTAATATTGCTTTGTAACGTGTTGAAACCATTATCCGCCATTGCTCATTACCTGTTAAAGAACCAGTTCCCATCTAAAAACAGGTATTTATCATTTCGCGCCCCGACTGTAAGTCAAGCTTAGTTTCCTTTGATTTTTCTCTGAAAAAGTGGTTAAAAATCATCGCTGAGTCCTCCATGAAGGTACTAAGCACAATGAAGAAATTGCCCCAAACACAAATTGTTTCATTTTATATCATTCTGTCCCGAAGATCTGCAAGAAAAAACGAAAACCTCCATTTTGAATCCACAAGAACCAAAATGGAGGTCCTGACAGCTTTAAATATCACTCCATTGAATGCTCCTCACCGGGAATTAGACTATTTACCTCTAATAGATGAAAGGGTACAATTAAAGCCTGCACGGTAAATTCTATTGAGCTATTATTGCGAGGAAACGATACTCAAAGGGAGGCAAGATCTTATAGAGGTGTAGGAATCCAATTTCCCGAGATCTCTCATCCCCTCAGTACTCATTTTCCCGAAGGCATCCTTTGCTATCATGCCAATTATGATCAAATCGGGAAAGAAGTTTTATCCCCTAAAGTCAACGTATCAAAATCAAAGTATCAATGGATAGTGTATCGAATTAAAAGTCGAGTGAAATTAAAAACAAAGTTACGGAAGCGGTCAAAAAGGTAAAAGCAGTAAAAACAAAGTTACGGGAGCGAGTCAAGGTAAGGTAAAAAAAAGAAATGAAGTTACGGAGGCGATAAAATGGTAAAAAGAGATGAAAATACTTTCTGTATGAAGAGATTTATCTAAAGTGAAAGTAAAACAGTCAAAGGAACAAAAAAGTGAAAAGATGAAAAATCCAACAAGAAGGAACATTTTTGCAGAAATTGCATATTTCAGTCATAGTTTTGCAGAAACTATTGTGATCAATCAAAGATGAATTTTACAAAACTGAAGGAGGTTTATGTTCTTAAGAGCCATCTACAAAAACCTCTCTCACTTTTCTAACAGTTATTATGGTTGTGGAAATATTAAACAAAGTTGGAAAGCACTTTTTGCAGAAAATTACAGTCAAGTCATCATTTTGCAGAGAATATTGTGGCCAATCCGAAATACATTTCACAAAAATGAAGGAGGTTTTTGTTCCTAAGAGACCCATCTACAAAAACCTATCTCAGTTTTTGCACAGTGGTTTTATAATGAGAGATACATGCGCATCTTTACAGGCCATTTTTCAGACTCTGTAAAACTCTGTTTTACGCATATTTTTTTACAGAGAATATTATGCACAGCTGGAGAGGAATTTTAGGAAACTGAAAGAGGTTTATCTCACCAACATAATTATCCACAATAACCTCTTTCACTTTTTACATATCTATTACGTATTGAGAAATACGAAGATATCATTGGACCCCAAGTTTGCAGAATTGTTGGAGCAGATTGCACAAAGAAAGGAAGCAGTTAGTGACTTGGATGCCTCATCATCAACTAAGAGTTGAATCAAATTCGAATTCTCCTCTTTGTCATCACCTATCCATACAAAATAGTGCCAATGTTGGTGCATACTACTTTAAAACTATTTATGTAAATGATTGGAGAGATTGTGAACCAATTTTGTCGTTTCTGCGATATTTAGTTTAGAATTTGTATAAATACTCCCACTCTTGGAAGCATTTGGGTGATTCTTATTATACTATATTTGTAACATTTAAGAGGTTTTTGAATAAAAGCTTTTGGACAATTGCCATGACTTCTTGAATTGACGTTTGAAACAGGACTTGTTGCAGGATTCATGTGTTGGACTACAGTTCAATAAGTGTTTCTACCTTTTTGCTTCTACAGAAGGAAATTTTATATTAGTTTTTAATACCATCATATCCATTTCTGAATAATTTACATAAAAGATTGAAACAGAATTTGCTTAATTGTACTCTGTTTTCAAATGTGATTGTTCTTAATATTTTCTTCTAAATTAGCTATAAGCATGAATTCTTAAATGCTCCTGCTTCGCTAATTTAAGCACTGTTGATTGCTATAATAAAGAATCTTTTATTGCTCTTTGTTTGTAGTCAATTCACTTCTTTCCTTTGAACATGGTGAAAGATTCTTAGTTGCCTTTCATCCCTTCGTCATCCACCTTTAATTTTTGCAAAGTTGTTCACCCGCCATCGCTATCTTGCCATAACCTATGTCTTACATCAAGTAGAATAGAAATCAGGTAAACCCATCCTTTAATGACTCCATATAGCCAGTGACTGAAGAAAGCCCCTCATTTTGCCCAGGTAACGAGGATTTAAGCAATTTTAATAAACCCTGAGAAATATAACTGCTAAATTACCAGGAGGAGAACAAAAAAATTAAAAATAAAAAAAGGAACTCACAGATGCAGATTGGACAAATTACCTAAAAGTGAACTGCTGGCCTTACCTGGTTATTTCCATAATAGGGAAAACTGGTGATAACGTGAAACCCCGATTCAAAAAGGTTGAGGAGATATTGTAGAATGTTGCAATGCCAGGCAAATTGTTAAGTCCAACGTCTTTTGTGTGAATTACATTTACACAATTTATTTCTAGAGGAGGACAGGGACAGTACTCTGAGCCCCTTCATAGGGGACATTCAATTCTAGGCTTTCCTATCTTTTGCTAAGAACCAGACTCGATGGGCTAAAGCCTACAACACCTTTCAGAAGAGAGAGCATGGACTAGACCTATGGGTCAGGGGGGAACCTACTAAACCCCTGTACCTATTCACCTAGCATAAGAAATTCATGTAGAGGAAAGGATTGATATCCAAACTGGGGCCTATCCATAAGGATATAGTGTAGCATGGGCAGACTTACTTCCAGGACATTCAGGAAGAAGCATTAGCAGCAGCCAAACAAAGATGGTTGGCCTCTACAAACAATGTGAAGAATAGAGAGCCATTTGGATACAGGAACTTCAAAGTTGCTGCTTCCAGGTTCCTTCTATGCATCGACCTAACCTTGAACATGGCCCCCTTACATGGATAGGGTATAGATACAGGTGCCCCCTCATTTGGTACCCCCTGGAGGACTATCATCATGATTATGAGTTGCCAGAGGGTCACACAAACTTAGCCTTTGCAAAGATCAAACAGAGACATGGCTTTAGACTCTATAAAGAGGAGGTATACCGTGCATATTATCTAACCCAACTACACCTCAACCATTTGTTTGCACGAGGACCTGAAAAAAGGTAAGCAGGGGAGTATGTTGGGCCAAGAAGAAGGTACGTTTCACCTTATTTTTACCACGATTTGTTATGTAATTTTATGAATTTTCCCCTCATCTTAGCAGTAAAGTAAAGGGAAATAACATAAAGCCAAGTCAAAGTGAACTAATGATCAAAGTAATGTTTAATAACTTAAGAACCGACTTGTCATATCTTTATTGATAGAGAAGCAAGGTAGCTGAACTACGGATGACCAAAAGAAAACTGACAAGGGAGACAAACGGGATCATAATGGCTCCTACAGATCAACGGAAGATGGAGAGGCACATCCACGCTTGGAGTACTCAAACGACAACCACGAAGCAACAAGGTCCCGTATGGAAAGGATCCATTACTACTTTTGAATTTGCCTTTAAAAGGCCGAATATGAACAATCTATAGATATATCTCTTCTCTGTAATAGACGTATCAAGACAGAATCATCAAATTGTATTAATGTATTACTTTGCATCTTAATAAAGAATTTGGCATTTTTGGAATAGCAAATCTTTGAATCTTCCTTAACAGTAGACTTTTGGTGGCTTTGGGCCCAACCCTGGGAGTTTCTCTGCTACTTCTGTGCTATATGTTTATTTACAGACTTTGTGTTTCCAGTTATCTAGTGCATCTCATAAGATATCATTTCATTGGTTAATTGTGAACGTAAAATGCTACATCTTCCTCTTTCATTAGACTAGTTCACCATTCATGCCTCCTTGCTTAAAATCAATGCTTTCATAATTGCTTAAGTGCTTTCATCATTATTCAATGCTTTTATAATTGTTTGATTAGTTTTAACACGACTGTTGTTCAATTCTGCATGAGCTAATGTTGGATATTTTCATTATCATTGTGAGCATTTGGTTGCTGTTTAATTTAGAGGGATGTCATTAGTTGATTTAAAAGAGAATTCCACTGCAAAATTTAAAATAATCAATTGTTGTTCAATTTATTAGAGTTGTTTTTCAATTCATTATGATTGTTGTTCAATTCATCAAAGCACGCTTTTCAATTGTAGTTTATTATTTTCAGTCTGGAATAGTTATTTATGCATAGGCTTAGAACATAGTTAGCTCCCTTGAATAGTCAAAAGCATTCTATAATTCACTTCCAAATTGATTTGATTGAACTTCGAGAATTAGATAGTCTTCCTTATAATAATTTAGAGTAGTTGTCCTCCGATATCACTTGCATATACTGCGCTTACACTCTTGAAATAACAAGAGTTGCCCTAGGTTGATAATTGAATGAGAAGCATTGAAGTTTCCTGTAACAGACACCTTTATGACCCAACATTCACCATCAAATGTTAGAGGTTTAATTTTATTAAATTCCCCTTGCAACTCATTTTTCTATCTTTTAGGCCCTTTATGACGAGAAACATTATCAAATTCTTCTTCATTATTTTCTTGGTCTCCTTTAGATTTTAGGTTATCATTTCTTTTTCTATATGTTCCATCCCTATTTCCATGATCAGGGCTTGGAATAGGATGTTTATGATTTTTTTCGGTCTAAAAGGCTCTCATAATCCTTTCTTGTTCTTGCATCAGTATCTCATTATTGGCTATTTGTCTAGCTATTTGTTGGATTCTTTCAAACAGTGCAACCTTAGTGTTTGAGATTCCCCTCCTAGTTGTACCCACATCTCTTGGTTAAATGTTATAGTCGGCACTAGACCAACTCCAATAGTTGGCCTTACTAGTTGTGGATGTCCAACTCTCCTCATTATGTTTCCCTTCCACTCTCTATTAACAAAAATAAATTATGTTATTTTTATTCATCCAAAGAGACCAAAATGTTGAAATGTGGCTCTAATACCACTTGTAACATCCCCAAATAATTTTTTTTTACCATAATAAGCACTTATGTTAAATGATATTATCGATTTTACCTATCAATTATATTAATTTTCCATGTTGTTATATAATATTGGTGTATTAATAATTTGGCCGCTCTAGAGTTATGCACTTGGTGTTCACAACTTAATGCTTCCATGGGTAGTGATATATTATGTGGTGTAGGTATGATGATAATGTAACAAAGGTATGATTAATCAAATATTAAACCCTAACCAGGGTTCCCCCACCGATGAAGAACTCTCTGGAACTTGATCATGCATAAAGTTGTTGAGTTCCATGAAAGCGGTGAGATGGCCTATCCACGGTTCTGATACACCACACTGAAATCAATGGATCTGGATTGGTCTTGGTGGATATAGGAAATACCTCCTCACTACTGATGCCACACTCGACCTCATTATGGTTTTTGTCGGCCTGGAAAATTATCTTTGCAGTTGGCGTTAGAGTTTGAGGTTCAATGGCTACTTTCTTCTGCAGTTTCGCTTCTGGAGACGACCATCTGGTTGTTGCAACATGGTAACTCCTATCTCTTCTTTTCTTCATCATTCAAGTCCTCTTCCATATGTTTTATTTTTGGTCTCCTAAGAGTATGGCAGGTATTTTTGTAGATTCTATACCAATTAGCAGAGCATCTTCACTACCAGTCCTTTCAGACTCAGCTGCTAAGCTTCAACTAGGGTTTGTACATTTTTGTAATTAGATTAATTACCATATGCTCTGTTAATTCCTTTGAGAATATGCTAAGGAGGATTATGCCATACTAACGATCTTGGGTTATTACAAGTTGCGGGCGTCAAGAATTTCACCAAGGTAAGCATATTTTCTCTCTCTCTCTCTCTTTTTATAGTCTTACTTCCTAACCCTGTTATTTATTTTTCACACCCTAAACAAACTAATTTGGTTTTAGGTGTCTACAGGTAATTTCCTACCTATTATCTGTGTTGGTTAAGACCATCATCCATCCAGTCTTCTCATCCTTACACCGATTGTTATTTTCTCCATGTGCTACTTGACCCAAGTCTTGTGCTACATGTCGTTCTATAGCCTAGAAGTTTATTTGAATTTTTGTCAGTCTAGCGGTGCTTAAAGATAACCTACTGTTGTGGTTTTCTTTAAGGAATTTGGCTCAACCAATTTCATTTTGGGAACTTTTTAAACTTATATACCTAGAAGGTTTTTCCTTTGTTTTAATGATATAAACCCCTATTTTACTCAAGGTATATGGAATTGTTGAAATTGCTAATCTTTAAATACTTCCTCGATATAGTATCTTCATTTATGTGTTAAATATATGTTTTTAAATTGCGATATTACTAACTCAGTATTGTTTGTGTATGTGTAATAGAATTTCTTAATGGATTTCTTGTGGGAGAAAGACATTGAAAGGGGTTTCCAGATATTCCTTACATTCGACTTTCTTTGTTTTCAAGTCTTTCTATAATGCATGATGAAGACAACTTTCTTTCTTGTTATCGTTATTGTTATTTGGAAATACCAAAGGTTTTATCTATTTTGTTACTCGTTATCCTTCATGTTGTGTTTAACATATGGTAACAACATTTAATTATTCATATATGCTCAATGTTTAATGTAAATAAACTTGCTCTCACTGCTCTTTTCATGATTTTGAACACAAATATGCTTTCTATGTTAAATAAGTTATGTGTTATTATTTTTCTACTCAACTACTCTATCTTTCCATTTTTTTCTGGAAGTCTTTAAGGGACTGAATTTTCGGGTTTCTAGTTCACTGGGTTGACCCTGAATCTAACCCTAAAAGTGCTTCAATATTCTATCTAAAATTAATATGTTTTATTTTTATTTAAGAGAAAATGGGTACAGATTCTTAGCCATAGTTTTGGTCACATGTTTTCTTCCAATTTATTTTATTTTATTATGATTGTCTCTTCTAGGCTTCATCACGAAGGTAAGGGAATATTCTCCGATTGTTGATCCCATCAACTAGGTCAAGGACTAACCCTTTTCCTGTCATGTGCTATCTATTTTTTTACTTCCTTCACAATTAAATTTCTAGATTCCATTTTTCATTACTCATTCAGTAAGAAGATTACACTTTTACTAACTAGTTACCATTCTAAGACATAAAGGAAAAACAATAATTCATTCACGGTACTCATATGTTCTTTTGATAAATTTCTAATAGACCACTAAACCACTCGGAGCGCAACGCTCCACCCAACCAATGAGACTAGTCTTTCACTGCATCTCCCCTCGATCTTGCATCACTCTCAGAGTATTTTTTTGGACAGTAACAACACATGATTGTTCTCTCTTATTTAGTCTATTTGATCTCAACTAGACTTAGCCAAAGATTTAAAATATGAGCATTCAAGCTTCATATAGAATCTACTCAACAGACAACTCTAGAGTCCGTTTATGACAATGTCTTTCTCATACTTCTGTGATCTTCTCCTTCTTTGCCTCAGGTTCCTCTAACCCTTTTGGCTCCCTTTTATTTTTATTTTTTTTCCAAGGAGAAGTTTGGGCGGGTAACCACCTCAACTGGGATTCAATTTCTTCGAGCATTGCTTCCCCATATGATTTCCTTCATGGTCCATGCATACACATATATAAATAGACTAAAAATTAAATTAAATTAAATGTGCATCTATATGCATTCTTATATAGGCCTACTTAGTTTTTAGCCTCCTAGGCCCATAATGGTAATAACATAGTTTGCATTAAATTAATATTTACAAGGTAATCACGAGACATTACCACCCTATTCCAAAATAGACATACCTATGGATGTAATTAGCTAAATTATAACTTTATTATTATTATGGTGATGAGAGCTTCTGGAATATTGTGGGTTTTTGTTTAGGTGTCCAACATTTCGAGTAAATACATCACCTATCTTAGGGGACAGTAAGCTTAAAATTATTATTACTATTACTATTATTATTATTATTATTATTATTATTATTATTATTATTATTATTAGATGACTTAAAAAAATATGGAACAAGATTCTTAATCATGGAGGTTCACACTCACTTTACCATGAAGACTTTTAAATAGGTTTTCCATGATTTAATAATATTGTAACTCATGCTCATTTGAAATTTTATTGAATTAATGTTTTTTTTTTTTGTAAGCTTAGGTAGTTCCTTCCCATTTTCTATTAATATAAAACCGGGCAACAAGGATACAAAAAATTAGACCTCAACCTGCCCGTAGGAAACTAGGTTTGTTGGCCATCTAAGTGCAATGTATGTCAACCAGAACATAAACAATCTTAATAACCTGTACAAAATTTGGCGATACTTAATATCTAAGTCCGTAAATACTATCATTTACATAAAAGGAAACTAGATGCTAAAAAGAGTAACTGATAACATTAATCATATTTTGACTCCACAGGGGTAGGGTCTTTGGCACTGGAACCAGGAATTTCAACCTACTGCAATGTTATATCCTTCTCCATCCTGCCTAGTCTAGCATACTGATGCATCTGACGGAGATTAATTTTTTGAATATTTCTATTAATATCTGCCAGAGTATACTCCAGCTTGGATTCTGCTATCTCTTTAGTCGACGTAACTGCCTTTGGCAACAAACATTTTATCAACCAATTGGCTCTAATTGAATGTTGGAATAGAGAAATATGTCCACAGGTATGCCTTGGATCAACAACAACAGTCTGCAGATCTTCAAATGCCACATCATCCTCCACATCCATTTTATTCAAAGCCTCAGTTTCCCAACCATAAATGCGAGATTTAACACAATTAGGAATATTTGCTGCAAACGTTTGCACTAGCGGCTCCAAGAGTTGCTTTTTTGATTTCATTCCTCTTTTCACAAGCTGATGAGAGATAGCCTTCTTGCCTTTATCGCCATTTGGCTTCCTTCCTCGAGTTTTCATTACCATCTTATAAAAACCAGGAAGAGACTCTTTTGATACTAATAACCAAACAACATATCCAAGACACATACATATCAGGAAACTAAAAAAATAGGAATTTTGAAAACTAGCAGATAGACCTTTTCCAATACCCAATTTAACAAAAGCCACACTTTTTAGTACCAGAATCGAAATTCTGAAAACAAAACAGAGACACCGAGATATATAACTACTCCACTCAGAACCAACCAAAATTTGCAACCCAGAATTGAACGTCGACCATTCAAAACTCTTACAAACCAACTTCAAAACAACTACCTGACAACTAGTTATCCACGTCCAAAAGCGAAAACTGCCCATGCAAATAAAAAGCAAACCATTTAAGAAAAAACAACAGAAGGCCCTAAGAAGTGGCATAAAGCGAACAATTTTATCATTATCAAACAATCGCTTCTTAAAGTTATGCAACATTCTTCCCCAATTCCGAACAGGGTAAAGATCAAATACTGGCAAGCTGAAGACAAAAACTGAAGTCAACCCAAATCCCCAACAACAACATTCTTTGCAGAATAGACCAAAGGGAATTTTATGCAAAAAAAACAGAAACCCCATGACTAAACTATGCATGCAACGAACCCCTAAAACTTTCAACATTTTCCCAGACCATGACCAAAACCGAGCAAACCACCATTTATAGAAATAGTCTAAATACACCACAACTGGCAGACTAAAGATAGAAACAGATTGCAGAGAAACCAACCACATTCCCCAACAACAACATTCTTTCCATACTAAATCTGAACGATTTTTAAACAAACAGTTCAAAAACCCCATCACTATATTCTTCATGCAACCAGTGTCTGAAACTTTCAGCATTTACCACCATTTAAACAAATAATCTAAGAACGCCATGATAATTTTCTGGATTCGACGATAATCTGAAACCTTCCGCAATTGCACAGAGAGGAAAAAATGCAATACATACCAAACAACCTCCCGCACCGTTACCCTACGTCTTTGGCTCTGTTCTCCACTGTAAGCATATTGAACTTCAGAAAAAAAACATGAGACTAAAAAATTTACCTTTCCACTTGTATAACCCATCCATCGGCACTTTTCCCCAAGACACTATGACATCCTCGCTAGATTACCTAGCTGGTGACCGCAAGCGATGAACCACATTTGTTACCGCAGATGATGGTTGTTATTTCAACCCGCCTATTGACCCACCTCATGCATGCGATGACCACGTTAGTGTACTTCCTCCCCATGCAGCAGGGCACGTCCACCAAGGTGTACACCTGGCTCCCTTGCCATCGTATTACACCCCGATCGAGGAGAATTAATGAATTTAATTAAAAGGTCAAAAAGAGCATAAATACTTTTGAAATAAATATCAATCCTTGATTGTGATTGTTACTAAGAATATTTTAGAATATTTCACATAGTTTAAATCTCTACCATTCACATAATTATATATAAATTAAAATTACAAAAATCATATTTCAAAATAAACACACCTATTGAGAAAAAAATCAACAATTTTTAAGATATCAAATTATCATTTATGTCCTTTATTTTGACAATGAATTGGTAGTTGCTATTAAAAAAAAGGATGACACTTTTTTTCAGAGATTTATGTTGTTACTAGTGTAGAATGAGACTGGTTAGAATTCCAAAGGAAATCATCTTTAAGACACTTTTGTCCTAATGACTAGTATAAATCCATCTTAACCATAGATTTACCAAGAGCTCAAAGGGATCAAATTTCAATATATGCAAACTTCTTTTTAGAATTCAAAACTAGAAAAATGATTTACACCTAAAAAAATTGAATCCCTGTTAATGCTTGATAGATCCATCTATAGTGGTTTTTTTGTGTCTATATATATAGACCATGTATAATTTTCCACTATTTAAATTGTATTTTTAAATAATTTATTATTAATTACACCCAAGGTGTTATATTGTGGGGTTTTTGTTTGTAACACTGTTCAGATTCGTCATTCCTGAAAGAATCTGAACAGTGTCATTTTTAATGAAAAACATAATCCCTTATGCGTATTGATGCAATCTCAACCATGTCTTTGTCTCTTGTTAAACATGTGTTGCTTGCTTTTGGTCAATTTTCGTTAGTTCAGGCTAGTAAAATAGCCGCAGAAATTAAGCATCTATTTTGAAACCCAATGAAGTGTAGGAATAGACCTCAGCTTATCATAACCATATTTCTGCAGATATTCCAGCAGTTGACTGGTATCAATGCCATTATGTTCTATGCCCCCGTGCTCTTCCAGACCCTTGGATTCAAGAACGATGCTTCTCTTTAATCTGCGGTTATTACTGGTGGAGTCAATGTCCTATCCACTATTATTTCCATCTACTCAGTGGACAAACTTGGTTGAAGGGTGCTTCTTCTGGAAGCAGGAATACAGATGTTCATTTCACAGGTTATACCCATTTTCTCTTCTTCTTAATTTCTATTTCATAGCTTTTTTTATACCGAAATAGTGAAACATAATTGTGATAATTGTGAGTATGAAAATTGTAGGTGATTATTTGGATCCTTTTGGCGACAGGATTGAAGGACGGGCAACAGCTTTCTCAAGCGGCGGCCATTGTGATAGTGTTGATGGTGTGCATTTTCATGTCAGCGTTTGCATGGTCATGGGGACCTCAAGGATGGTTGATTCCCAGTGAAATGTTTCCCCTTGAAACAAGATCTGTTGGATAGAGCGTGACCATTTGCATGAATATGCTCTTCACATTTGTTGAAATATTAAAGTCACCTGCTAGCCTTTGAGCAAGAAGAAAAAAAGTACAGAAGCAGCAGCAACAGAGTTGGAGTGCACAGCACTGTGTACTAAAGAAGAATGGGAAGCACAGTAAGGAAGAAATCATTGTTGATGGGCAGCAACCACAAATTGCAGAGGATAAATTAATTGGTGATGGGCGTAGCCGTTTTTTCAGGAGGATGAAGACTTTTGTAGTTATGAAATATGGAAGAACAGAGTTTTATTTAAAATAGTCAATTCGGGCTTTTAAGCCCTCAACAACCAAAATGAAGAAAAATTGCTTAAAACAACGGAAGTTCTTTAATTTTCTGAAAAGGCGGGACAAGTGGTCCCTACCACTTAATCGCAAAGTTTCTTTTGAAGTGTCTTGTTGATATGAAGTTCTGCGATGCGATCACAATCGCAATCGCAAATCGCAACATATATATTTCATAGTTCAAGTGTCTTGTTGATATGGCAGAGTTCCGCAGTGGAACGGTTGTATATATAATACAACCAAACTATATTATAAATTTCCCTCCACCACAACCGAAGCCCGTGGGTCCACAGACCACGCAGTGTTATATTATATAATCGCAAATCGCAAGTCGCATTATGTTACCACCACCCATCCATATGTTTCATCGCCGATGCCGATGGCATGATGCGATCCAATTGCAATCGCAACATCGATCCATCGCACAATCGCAAACCACATGTCATTTGTTTTTCACTGATTGTTAAGTTACGATGCGATTGGCGCAATCACAAAATTGCAATCGCAAGTCACATAATCACCCTCCACCAAAGCCAGAGTTCCATTAGATGTTTGCGATGCGATCCAATCGCAATCGCAACATCACACATCGCTCAAATCACAAAGTTTTGTTAAGACCAATCCACCGATCACCGATTGCCGACTGCGATGTGGTCCCCACTCATACGTCGCGCTTATATTAAAGTTTTATGTTCGCCAATGCATTTTCTTTGTAATTTGGTTTTATTACTTTGTTTTAAGTTTTAAATAGTTTTGCTGAAGTTTTAATATGCGCAGCATATAGAAACAAAAGGGCCCGAGATCCTGTTCATTGTATTGTATTGTATTTTTTTTTGTTTGGTTCAGCACAACAGTGCGAAAGAAAAGAGAACACAGCAGTGTATTTTAACACAGAGACAGAGTGTGTTGTTTGAGAAACAATGAAATTTTTGGTGAACTGCGTCTGTAGTAGTCACTATTTCTGACATCCCTCTATGTTGAGGAATATTTTGTAACAGTTTTGAAAGTAATAGAAGTTTGTTTTCAGTCTGAAACTCTGTCTCCTGTCAAGTAATTTTTATATTTCTTTGTGTTTATAGGAGAGGAGTTTACTCTCTCCATTTCTATTGTTTGGAATTTTCAATATTCCAACATGGTATCGGAGCTAGTCTAGGCTCTTTGAAGGTTTCAAAGAATCTGAAGAAGAAGAAGACTTGTTGCAGCATTTTCTCCAGCATTTTGAAAGCTCAACATAAGTCAAAGTTTAGGTATTTCTCAAAGAAAACAGAGCTGTTGTTTTTGTTTAAAAGAGTTTGTTCTTTCAAAGAAGGAAATATATTTTGTTTAAGTTCAAAGTTCAGTCTAAGAGCAATGGCTGGACCAAGCACTGGAGTGAGTATTGGAAATGCACAGCTTCCACAATTTAATGGAAAGAATTATGATTATTGGGCCATTACCATGAGAGCCCTGTTTGTCTCACAAGACTTATGGGAATTTTTAGAAGATGGTTTTGTTGAACCGGCTGATGAGCAGGATTTTAATGCCTTAACTCAAGCAGAGAAGGATTTATTGAAGAGTAATAGAAAGAAGGACTCCAAAGCCCCTTTGTATTTGTATCAAGTAGTAAATGAGAGTGTGTTTCCAAGGATAGCAGCAGCTAAGAGATCCAAGGATGCATGGGAAACTCTGAAAGTAGCCTATCAAGGTATGGAAAAAGTTAAGACAGCAAAACTTCAGTTGCTAAGAAGAGATTTTGAAACTCTTTGCATGAAAGAGTCAGATAATGTAGACAAATTTTTTACACATGTGATTAGGATTGTAAATCAGATAAGGTCCCATGGATAAACTCTTGAAGAAAGAATAATTGTCGAGAAACTTTTGAGAAGCTTACCCTCAAAGTTTGATGTTATTGTTACCACCATAGAAGAGACCAAAGATCTCTCAAAGTTCACAGTGGATGAACTTCATGCCTCACTGATAACTCATGAAAAGAGATTGAGCAGAGATGAGCACTCATCTCTAGAGCATGCCTTCAAGACCCAGATGCCTTCAGGAAGAGGAAGAGGTCAAGGCAATGGAAGAGGAAGAGGCAGAAGCCAAAACAGAGGTGGAAGGAACAACTCTTCACATTCACATGGAAGGAGTAACAGTCAAAATCAGAGCCACGACCAAAGCAACAGCCAACAAGGTGGACACCAACACCAACATGCTCAAGGACAAAGGTATGACAAATCCAATGTCCAATGTCATTATTGCAAGAAATATGGGCACTATGCCAATGAATGTAGAAAGAAGAAAAATGACATGAGAAATAGGCAGAATTCTAACGTAGCTAAAGAAGAAAAGAACCCAAGTAATGTGCTTTTAGCATGTAATGTAGCACAAGATAGAGGATATGATGTTTGGTTCTTAGATTCAGGATGTAGTAATCACATGACTGGGAACATAACAATGTTTGCCAATCTAGATGAAGAGGTTAAATCTGAAGTAACCACAGGGACTAATGCAAAGATCTCTGTAAAAGGAAAAGGAAGTGTTAGTATTCGAGCAAGAAATGGTGAGCAAAAATTTGTTCCAGATGTATATTATGTTCCAGGTTTGAAGTGTAATCTTTTGAGCGTTGGGCAGCTCATAAACAAAGGTTACAATGTAATTTTCAAAGATGATGTGTGCACCATAAAAGATATACCTCCAAGCAAGAAAATCATTGCTGAAATACAAATGACCAGTAATAGAATGTTTCCTCTCAAGCTTAACACTGACTTAAAAGGAAAAGGAAAAAGCATAGCAGCTGGAACACAAGAAGCCTTTCAGAAGGAAGCAAAAGATGAAAATTGTTTATGGCACCTGAGATTTGGACATTTCAATTTCGAAGGATTAAATTTGTTGCACAGAAAAGGACTGGTAAGAGGTTTACCATTGATTGAGAAGCTTGACAGCCTATGTGAAGGCTGCATCTTGGGAAGGCAACAAAGAGAAAATTTTCCATCAGGGAAAAGCATAAGGGCGAAAGCACCCTTAGAAATCATTCACTCAGATTTATGTGGGCCGATGCAAACATCATCAGTTTCGGACAGCAATTACATGCTGACCTTCATAGATGATTTTACAAGAAAAGTGTGGGTTTATTTTCTGAAATATAAGAGTGAAGTTTTTCAGAAATTTTGCTATTTTAAAGCTCTTGTAGAGAAACAGAGTGGGCTGCACATTAAAGTTCTCAAAACTGATAGAGGAGGATAATATATATCAAAGGAATTTCTGCATTTTTGCAGAGAGAATGGCATACACAAGCAGTTTACCACAAGGTACACACCGCAACAGAATGGAGTTGCTGAAAGGAAGAATCAAACCATAATGGAAATGGTGAGAAGTATGCTAAAGGCAAAACACTTGCCGAATGAGTATTGGGCAGAAGCAACAAAATGTGTTATGTATATTTTAAATAGATGCTCTACAAAAGTTGTGATGAACAAATTTCTAGAAGAAGCGTGGAGCGGCAGAAAATAGGGAGTCACCCACATGAGAGTTTTTGGATGTGTGGCATATGCACATATTCATGACAAGTTCAGGAAGAAGTTGGATAGTAAGGGGGAGAAGTGCATTTTCCTTGGATATTGTGAAGATTCTAAAGGATACAGGTTGTATAACCCATCCACAAAGAAGTTTGTAATAAGAAGAGATGTGAAATTTATTGAAGAGGAAGCATGGGATGGAAGCATTGAGAAGACAGTCAATGTTAAAAGTTGTTTATCTCATGATGAAGATGAGGGAGATGTGGTTGAAATTAACAACTCATCTGTAGCACAACCTCCACCAACACAAGGACAGCAAGGGACACCTCAAGCAGCAGCGAGAACACCCTTGAGAAGAAATGGGAGTGCATCTCCAAGCACACCACATGCAGCATAATTGAGTGCTTCATCAAGTACGACTACACCAAATGAAAAAGGAACAAATTTCAGAAGTATTAATGAAATCTATGAGCAGGGAGCAGCAAATGAAGGTATGAATTTCCTATTTGCTTTGTATTGTCAAGTTGATGATCCTATTCATTTTGAAGATGCCATTAAAGATAGAAAATGGATAGAAGCTATGGATGATGAAATTAATGCCATAGAAAATAGCAAAACATGGGAGTTGGTTGATCTCCCAGAAGGAAAATAAGTTATTGGTGTTAAATGGGTCTATAAGACCAAGAGCAATGATAAAGGAAAAATAGAAAGACACAAGGCCAGACTTGTTGTCAAGGGATATAAGCAGAAGCATGGGATTGATTATGAACAAACTTTTGCACCAGTTGCAAGAATGGAGACAGTAAGAGCAGTGTTGTCAATAACAACACAAAAAAAATGGAAAGTATATCATATGGATGTAAAATCCACGTTCTTAAATGGAGTTTTGATGGAGAGGTATATGTAGAACAACCTCTGGGTTATGAGAAGAAAGGCCAAGAGCACAAAGTCTACAAATTGAAGAAATCTCTTTATGGGCTGAAACAAGCACCGAGAGCATGGTACAGTAGGATAGACTCCTATCTACTAGAAAATGGGTTTGAGAAATGTGATGGAGGACCCACTTTGTACATCAAAGAAAAAAATGGTAAAATTCTCATTGTTGTTTTATATGTTGATGATCTAATTTTTACAGGTAATGATGAGTACCTTGTTGAAAATTTTAAAACAGTCATGAAAGATGAATTTGAAATGAATGACATGGGTTTATTGAGATACTTCTTAGGAATAGAAGTAGAGCAAGATGAAAAAGGGATTTTTATATCTCAAGCAAAGTATGTGAATCAAGTTTTAGAAAGATTTAATATGCAGAAGTGCAAAGCTGCAATTACTCCCACAGTAATGGGATTGAAGTTGAGTAAAGATGACAACAGCAAGGATTTTGATCCAAGTTTGTATAAAAGTATAGTTGGAAGCCTCATGTATATGACTGCAACTCGGCCAGATATTATGCATGCTGTTAGTTTAATTTCCAAATTTATGGAGAAGCCAAAAGAAGCACATTGGCAAGCAACAAAGAGAATTCTGAGGTATGTTAAAGGAACTAAAAATTTTGGTATTTTATATACTGCTTCAGAAAATTCAGAGTTATTTGGATACACTGACAGTGATTGGGCTGGAAGTGTAGATGATCGGAAAAGCACTTCCAGTTATGTTTTTCATATGGGTTCAGGAGCCATTTCATGGGCTTCTAAGAAACAACCGATTGTAGCATTATCTACAGCAGAGGCAGAGTATGTGGCAGCTACAGCAGCAGCGTGTCAAGCAGTTTGGATGAGAAGAATGTTTAGAAGTTTATGCCAAGAACAGGTAAGAGGGACAATGATTTATTGTGACAATAGCTCAGCTATTGCATTGTCAAAGAATTCAGTGTTTCATAAAAGAACAAAGCACATAGATACAAAGTTTCATTATATCAGAGAATTGGTGAACAATGGAGAAATTGTTTTACAGCACTGTAAAACAGAGGAGCAATATGCAGATATTTTAACAAAATCATTGGGGCAGAAGAACTTTGAATTTTTAAGAAAATGCTTGGGTATGATTGATAACCTAGCAGCTGACTTTAAGAGGGAGTGTTGAAATATTAAAGTGACCTGTTAGCCTTTGAGTAGGAAGAAAAAGAGTACAGAGGCAGAAGCAGCAGAGTTGGAGTGCACATCACTGTGTATTAAAGAAGAATGGGAAGCACAGTAAGGAAGAAATCATTGTTGATGGGCAGCAACCACAAATTGCAGAGGAGAAATTAATTGGTGATGGGCGTAGCCGTTTTTGCAGGAGGATGAAGACTTTCGTAGTTCTGAACTATGGAAGAACAAAGTTTTATTTAAAACAGTCAATTCGGGTTTCTAAGCCCTCAACAACCAAAATGAAGAAAAATTGCTTAAAACAGTGGGAGTTCTTTAATTTTCTGAAAAGGCGGGACAAGTAGTCCCTACCACTTAATCGCAAAGTTTCTTTTGAAGTGTCTTGTTGATATGAAGTTCTGCGATGCGATCACAATCGCAATCGCAAATCGCAACATATATATTTCATAGTTCAAGTGTCTTGTTGATATGGAAGAGTTCCGCAGTGGAACGGTTGTATATATAATACAACCAAACTATATTATAAATCGCCCTCCACCACAGCCGAGGCCCGTGGGTCCACAGACCACACATGTTATGAATATTTTATTAATTATTAGTTAGATATAGTTATAGTAGGTTTATTCACTGAAAGGGAATGATCCAAAGATCATGCCTCTTCGCCAAGGGACACCTTGAGGCTATTTAAAGCCCAGGCGATCCCTCATTGTAATCATCTCATCTTTTCATCATTAATAATATATATTTATCAGTTTTACCAGAGTTTTTATACTCCATTGGTATCGGAGCCATCGCTCTTTGGATCTGTGTGATCACCCAGGAACTGCAATTCCAGAATTGTAGATTTTTAATCAGATTTTCTCAAGATCATAGACAAGACAAGAACAACAGAAAGCCGAGAAGGACATTGAGTTATCGTGGTGGGCATTATATTCCACTGCAGTGATACGGATTAGTGGAACAGTCACCATATTAAAGGCTCAGACCTGTGACAGGTGTAAGTACAGCCTCAGTAACTCGGATCTGTGGATAAAGAACAGCTCAGACAGCTACCTAAGCACGGTTGCTCGGACCTGTGACTCGATCAAATTGAATATTCGACCTGTTTAAAAAAAACAGTGACAAATTCGATCTGTTTAAAAAAATTAGTCATCGTTTTGTTTAAAAAAATTCGATTTGAACAAGTCAACGAGTTTGTGGACGGCTGCATAAATTTTGGACGGGTGGTTTAAATTTGGACGGGTATAATTCTGCAAATCGGGAATAAAGTCGGCCTCTGCCCATTAAACACGCTCGGTCAACAAAGCAAATCGGGGCAAATCCACCATTCTGCAAATCGGGGCTCGTTTTTTTTTTTTAAAACTGGTCAAACAACAGCAAATATACATAAACGGCATCAATACACCAGCAAATATACATAAACGGCAGCAATACACCAGCAATTAAACGGCATCGATACATTGCGGCGATCACGAACAGACTCCGATCAAATTGAATTAACCCACTGCGTGGTGGCACGAGCACAGTAAGTCGTGCCCTTTCGACGGAAGACTTAACCGTATCAGAAAAAAACAGCGCAACGTTAAATTGAACAGTCGTGCCTTTTCAAACAGAAGAGCGTAATTTTAAAAACGATTTTTTAAAATAAATTATATAAATATATATCATATAGTTTTCAAATTGATTATTATATAAATATATATTATAATTATATATTTTATTTATATATTATATAGTTTTCAAAAAAATTGATAAATTATATATATATATATATATATATATATATATATATATATATAGATATAGATATATATATATATTATAATTATATATTATATAATTTCAATTAATAAATTATATATATAATAATTATATAATTTATTTATAAAAAAAAAAAAACAAAAAAACAAAAAAAAAATTATTAATTAATTAATTAATTAAATATTAGTTAATTAATTAATTCAAAAAAAAATTTAATTAATTAATTAATTAAAAAAAATTAATTAATTAATTAATTAAATATTAATTAATTAATTTTAAAGAAAAAAGAGAGGAGAAACTGGCAAAAAGATATTCCCCACCTCATACACGCTCGATGTCTTCGTCAATGTCGATGGCGGAATTCCAGAAGAAATTGGGAGAAATCGAGAAATAAATTAATAATAACTCCGAAGAATTTGGAAGGCGATTAGTCGATCTGGAAGGTACAGTTGCAGGGCATTCCAACGACATCAAAAGGGTTCATGATACAACAAATCGAATAGAGAGACAAATGTGGCTAAATCATCACGAGGCCACAGAAAAGCTGAACGAAGCAATGAACAAGATGACAGAGCATGGCAAAGCAATGAACAATATGACAGAACTCTTCAGTAAGCTGAATGATAAGATAGATAAGCTAACTCAGACACAATCCCCAACATCTCCTAACAGGGAACAAAATCAACAAAAAAATTCTGCAGATTCAGGGAACTCCGGAGAGCATCAGGAAAAAACTGATTCCCCACATCATCAAGAAGACAGTAATGCAGATTTTCAAAATAAGCAACTTTGGAATGCATTCGCTAATCAATATCCCCTTCTTGTTCCACCATTATCATATCAGCGCAAAGCCAAGATCGATCTACCCAAATTTGATGGTAATGAAAAGAATAGCGTTGCGTGGCTTAATAAGGCAGAAGAATATTTTGAAATTTATGACATTACTAGTGACGATGAAAAAATTAAACATGCTTCCATGAAAATGGAAGGAGAAGCATATAATTGGTATATGTGGTGGAAAAAGACGACGCTCGCTATCAGTTGGAGGAAATTTAAAGATGCATTCTTCAAAAGGTTTCAGGCATAAAAGAAGAAAAGTTCTTTTCAACGTTTATCAAATTACGCCAAAAAGGAGATGTGGATGAGTACACGAGAGAATGGGAGACTTTGGCAACTCGAGTACCCGGATTGTCGGAATCTCGTCTAATCCAGTCTTACATCTCAGGACTTAAAATCCACATACAGGAAGAACTAGAACTTCATGAAATCACGTCTGTAGAAGTAGCAAGGCAAAAAGCAAAAGCTGCTGAAAAGAAATTGGAAAGATTATCAAAACCAGAAAAAGTATATTCAAGACGACGGTTTCCTCAATCTGAAAATGAAGTTGACCCAACATATGTCCCTGTCCATCCTCGTGAAGACGAAAAATCTAGTCTAGAAAAACAAAGAATACGAGAGGGCAAGTGCAAACGTTGCGGTGAAAACTGGGACCCTAAGCACAGATGTGCTAATGGAAAAGCAAAAAATCTATACAGTTGTGAAGCAACTAACAACACTAACAGTACTGATTCGTGTATAGAAGGATTAGAAGACAATTTAGAGTTCTCTCCAGAAGTGGAGGGTGAAACTATTCCGCAAGTGTCCTTATCGGCTATGACAGGCATATTACAATCTCAAACCCTAAGGTTAAGAGGACATATTAAGAACAACAATGTAATGGTTCTAATAGACACATGCAGCACACACAATTTTCTAGATTCCACCATGGCCAAAAGACTCAACCTCTTCGCTTTTCCCATGCCTAATTTGAAGGTAATGGTGGCTGACGGTAAGAAGATTGAACAAGTAGGAAAATGCCATAAAGTCAAATTGCAGATTAAAGACTTTCATTTAGAATCTCCGTTCTACACCGTTCCATTATGAGGAGTAGATGTGGTCTTAGGAATTCAATGGCTATGAACTCTAGGTACTTATTCTGCCAACCATCAGAAGCAGTTTATAAGTTTTAAGTGGAAAGGGCAGAAATACAAGCTGTATGGATTCCAAACCCCAGGAAATCAAGTCGTATCTACAGTGCAATGTCAGCAGTTAGAAATGTTATCTTCAAAAGGGAGCCATGAAGAGTCTCCAGAAATCAAGACAGGATCCGACTCTGTCGATATCAGATATTTTCACTATCCAGATCAACAACAAACTGAACTCGAGAATATGCTCCATGACCTTTTTAAAATATGGGAAGCAAGAGCTCGCCGTTCGCGGAAATCAGACATTCGTCAACGTTGTCCGTCGATTACATATGCTTTGAGGACAAAGCATCTTTAAGAGAGGGGCAATGTTATGAATATTTTATTAATTATTAGTTAGATATAGTTATAGTAGGTTTATTCACTGAAAGGGCATGATCCAAAGATCATGCCTCTTCGCCAAGGGACACCTTGAGGCTATTTTAAGCCCAGGCGATCCCTCATTGTAATCATCTCATCTTTTCATCATTAATAATATATATTTATCAGTTTTACCAGAGTTTTTATACTCCAGCGTTATATTATATAATCGCAAATTGCAAGTCGCATTGTGTTACCACCGCCCATCCATATGTTTCATCGCCGATGCCGATGACGCAATGCGATCCAATTGCAATCGCAACATCGCTCCATCGTACAATTGCACATCACAAGTCATTTGTTTTTCGCCGATTGTTAAGTTGCGATGCGATTGGCACTATTGCACAATCGCAATCGCAAGTCACATAATCGCCCTCCGCCAAAGCCAGAGTTCCATTGGATGTTTGCGATGCGATCCAATCGCAATCGCAACATCACACATCGCTCAAATCACAGAGTTTTGTTAAGACCGATCCGCCGATCGCCGATTGCCGACTACGATGTGGTCCCCACTCGTATGTCGCACTTATATTAAATTTTTATGTTCGCCAATGCATTTTCTTTGTAATTTGGTTTTATTACTTTGTTTTAAGTTTTAAATAGTTTTGTTGAAGTTTTAATATGCGCGACATATAAAAACAAAAGGGCCCAAGAGCCAGTTCATTTTATTGTATTGTATTTTGTTTTGTTTGGTTCAGCACAGCAGTGCGAAAGAAAAGAAAACACAACAGTGTATTTTAACACAGAGACAGAGTGTGTTGTTTGAGAAACAATGAAAGTTTTGGTGAACTGCGTCTGTAGCAGTCACTATTTCTGATATCCCTCTATGTGGAGGAAGATTTTGTAACAGTTTTGAAAGTAATAGAAGTTTGTTTTCAGTCTGAAACTCTGTCTCCTGTCAAGTAATTTTTATATTTCTCTGTGTTTAGAGGAGAGGAGTTTACTCTCTCCATTTCTATTGTTTGGAATTTTCAATATTCCAACAACATTTGGTGTTGCACAGGCGTTTCTGTCGATGCTTTGCAATTTCAAATACAACATCTTCTTTTTCTTTGATGCCTAGGTTTTCAATATGTCTCTGTTTGTGCTGTTTCTCCTTCCAGAGACGAAGAATGTGCTGATCGAAGAAATGATGGACAGAGTGTGGAAAAGGCATTGGCTGTGGAAGAGTTTTGTCATAGAATCCGACCTCATTGATGATGACAATGAAGATGTCAATTCCAAACAAGAAAATGGAAGAGCTAGTGGCAACACATACCATAATTATCAGTTGTGGTCTTCTTCCTTTTCCATTCAACTTAGCAGTTCAGATGGGCATGGCAATAATAATAACAATATTACTTCTTCTATGCTGTCCCATTCCCTGTAACAATTTAAGTTTTATGAGAAAGCATGCCAACACCAATGGCACCATATTTATCAAAGGACTGGAATCGGTGAATACTTTTGCCATCCCAAGGTTACATCATTTTTTATTTTCTCTCTCATTTAAGCCCTCATTTCTGTGGAAAATTGAAATTACATAATTTATGAGAGCTTTACTATTGTTAATGCGCAACTTCAGATTTTCCATTGCCGGGAAACATAAAGATTTTGTGTGAAAACAAGAATGTTATTTATGCAATTTGTTTTCAAAGCCACACATCTTTCATGTGAGAAGTAAATACCTTTCACAATTTTTTGTATATTGGTCGGAACTTGAAGGTTATTGTTAAATATTTCTCCGGATTGGGTAGAAGGTTATCGAAGGTAACAACTGCGACAATCAATGATCCTTATTTGAAATTTAAATAATAAAAAAATTTAACCATTTGAAATTATAAATATTAATTTAAATATTAAATTGATATGTAATTTGTTTAATAAGATAGAGAATATTTAATTTAATTATTCAATCTATATAAATATATTATTTTTACATCGAAGGTGTTCTATTGTGGGGTTTTTGTTTGTCACACTGTTCAGATTCGTCCTTCTTGACAAAATCTGAACAGTGTCATTTTTAATGAAAAACATAATCCCTTATGCATTTCTCTTCTTAATTGTATTATAGGAAATAAACAAATGATTTTTTCAAATCTTGTATTCTTTTGGTGTAGCTTTGCACTGTTCACTCCAGCGAATTAGTGAACCTGGATTTCGATGTCCCTTTACTCAATTCGAATTTAACACGTCGCACTGACATTGTTTTGCTTGCGTCACTGTGGAGGGACCTTGGGGTACGACTCGTTCATCGACCTTCTGCGACTGCAGTAAATGTCAGTGGTTGATCTCGTTCAAAGCGCACACGACAAGATGAGCTGTGGAGGCATCATTTGGTTTGCACAGCGGGGTTGTTTGTGCCCACAGATCACCGTTGATCTGAGATCAATGGAGACCGCACCCTTTGATCTGCATAAGGGTTAACACAAAGTCTTCTCCTTCGGTGTACCTTTGAATCCTTAGGGGCAAATGCTAGTAATATTTTATATTAAAAATTGAATCATTTAAGAAATAAGTATATTATTTTACCTTTAATTACTTGTGCATTTTCAACATTAAAATATTTTGCTGAAGTCAACAATAACACACATTTCATATTAAAATATATTAGTTAATATAAATATTCAAACTATTTATTTAAATTCTGTATTAAAATATTTATGAAAAGAATTTTTAATTACTTTATCTCTATAAAATTATATAAAGTTGACCACATCTCAACTCCTAATTAAACACAAACTAAATTACACTTTCTTGTAGAATAAACGTCTACTAACACTATAAATACTCTGATTCTTCACTCAACAATATAATGATAATTACAATTTTTTTTTTCCAATTTAAAATTTTATAAAATAAAAATAAATCAATTAAAAAATATAAATCTTTAAATCCATTACCATTCTTTAAATTCTACAAAACACTAAATTTACAATTTAAACCATTATTAATTACGCCGATAGGCGTAACCCCCTATCGGAAGGAGCATGTTTTGTGATTAGGCTAATTAATCTTTTCAATTTGATGGTCTAGATTGAAAGATGCCGGTATATTCTGGTCGTCGCCACTCAATCCATGGATGAAATCTACCCCACTAACTTCCTTGCATATCTAAATCACGTGTTTAAACCGTACTTAAATTAATTTTTTACAAATCTTGATTAAAAATTTACTGTGCCATTTGCTGACCGCCACCTATCAAAATTAACAACTAGAAAGAAACTGAAAAATTAAATCTTCTCCAAGTGTTGAAACTAGGTATACACTTGGCGGTGAAGGCATCAGAATGGCCTGACCACATTGGTGCGCACGTTCCCAAGGGTCTCCTCATGCCTCTCGTGAACGTTGAGGAGGGGGACGGGGTTGTAACCACCGGGGACATCTGGCTGAAGCAGAAGGGTGGTGTGAAGGCCAAGAAACGGTACATGCATTTCTGTTCAACGAAAAGTTCAAGATCATGAGGAAGTGGATCGATAAGCTTCCGTGGAGTTACAGTCATGTAGGTGTGGAGATGGCTCTTGATCACACACATTCCCCATTCTTGAAGCCCAAGAATGATCTCTCGTGATTTCATAATATGGAGGCCCTTCTGCACCTCCTGGACGGATACCATGGACCGGAACAACGCTTCCATCTGTCGTCGGGCCGAGATCCTGCCATGGTGAATAAGTCAAGGATAAAATATCAATGGGAAAACAAGATATTTTCGAAGGAAACATTAGAGTTTATGGTATATTTCCGCATTCCAGCCAAACATATTAATCTATTTTTCAAAATGTGTGCAAAGTCATAAACTTGTTAAACAAGAGCAAAGTTGAGACGGTTTAGCGGCGCTTCCATCTATCGTCGGGCCGAGATCCTGCCATGGTGAATAAGTCATGCGATTTTCTGAAGGAACACTACCTGGTTCCTGCCTTCTGGAGACAAGACGCGAACAAAGGAATGATCTAGAACTCGGAGGGTAGGTGGGTTCCACCTGATAGGGTCAGAATCATCGAAGAACGCCATACAGAAACTGATCACAATGAGAGTAGCCATCATTCTGATAATCCGATCCGGTCCGACGTCGCCATTAATGGCCATCCTCAACCATCATCGCAGCACCATCTTTAGATGCTTTCATCAAAGCTTTTCTAGGTACGTATAGAGAATGCATACGCTCTGGACCGTTCTGTGAGTCTTGTTGCTGTAGAGTATTGTGATAACGTGGGATCTTGTTTTGCGGACCTCTACTTCTATCCATAAACATCTACAATAATGTAATTAATTACAATAGGAGCAGTGTCTTTCGAGGATAAAATATCAATGGGCAAACAAGATATTTTCGAAGGAAACATTAGAGTTTATGGTATATTTCCGCATTCCAGCCGAACATATTAATCTATTTTTCAAAATGTGTGCAAAGTCATAAACTTGTTAAACAAGAGCAAAGTTGAGACGGTTTAGTTTTAGGTTTCTTTTCTCTTTATGTTTAGAAGTAGCGTGCAACTAGATAGATTGAGTATAGGATTTTTAGAAAGAAATCCAGTTAACAGTAAAAACATAAAAATAAAAATTGGAAAACCAAAAAAAATAATATTAGAAGTTAACATTAAAAAATATATATAAATTAAATTATATCCATTTATATTAAAAATGAATAAAAAATAAAAATTGTAAAAATAAATTATATTCATTTATATTAAAATGGAATTAAAAAAAAAAAAAAAACTTGTTAAATTTTTTTTAAGTAAATTATATTATATTAAAAATTACAAACAAAAATAAAAAGTTATATAATTAAAAATATATTAATAATTTAAAATAAACTTGTTAAATCTTAAAAAAAAAAATTATATTATATTAAAAGTTATAACTTTAAAAATGAAAAAAAAGCAAAAATAAGTTAAAATACATTTAAACGGGGAAAAATGCGAAATTTAAAAAAAAAAAAAATATATATATATATATATATATATATATATATATATATATATATATATATATATATATATATATTAAACATTACAAACAAAAATAAAAAATTATATAATTTAAAATAAACTTCTTAAGTCTTTTAAAAAAAACTTTAAAAATGAAAAAAAAAATACAAAAATAAAAATTCTAAATAAATTTTAACTTTAAGTCGGAAAAATGCAAAATTTAAAACTTGTAAAATATTTTTAAAACTTAAATAAATTATATTATATTAAAAATTAAAAACAATAATAAAAATATAGAGGTCAAATGATGATAGTGGTGGTTAAACTTCACTAAGACTAAACTTTGATCTAAAAAACAAATTATTTAGTTTATTTTTATTTGTTAAAATAAAAATCATAAATTCAAAAATTATAAAACGAAAAATAAAAAAATTAAAAATATATTACAACTTTAAAAGTCACGGAAAATTTAAAGCTTGTTAAATCTTTTTAAATTACTAAATAAAAAAGTTAAAAACATTTAAATTTTAAAAGAAAATAAAAAACTTGTTAAATTTTTAAAAAATAAATAAATAATATTATAATAAAATTAAAAGCACAAAAGCAAATTATTTAATTTATTTTATTTGTTAAAATAAAAATCACAAATTCAAAATTTATAAAACACAAAATTAAAAAATTAAAAATATATTAAAACTTTAAAAGTTATAACTTTAAAAATGACAAAAATTTTTTAGCACAAATTCAAAAATTATAAAACACAAAATTAAAAAATATTATAACTTTAGTTATAACTTTAAAAAGAGAAAAAATTAGTAAAATACAAAAGTTAAAATAATTTAAATTTTAAAAGTCACGGGAAAATTTAAAACTTGTTAAACATTTTTAAATTACTAAAATAAAAAATTTCAAATAATTTTAAAAGTCACCGAAAAATAAATAAACTATATTATATTAAAATTTAAAAACAATAAAAAAATAAAATATATTAAAATTTAAAGTAAAAAACAAATTATTTAATTTATTTTTATTTGTTAAAATGAAAATCACAATTTAAAAAAATATAAAACACAAAATTTATAAAACTCTAAATTAAAAAATTAAGAATATATTAAAACTTTAAAAGTTATAACTTCAAAAATGACAAAAAAAATTAGCACAAATTCAAAAATTATAAAACAAAAAATTTAAAAATTAAAAATATATTACAACTTTAGTTATAACTTTAAAAATGACAAAAAAATATACTAAAATAAAAAAGTTAAAATAATTTAAATTTTAAGTTAGTTGGGCCAATGTCGCATTGTGACAACAATTTTGTCAATGTTTAAATCAATTCCCTTGGGTTCACCAATTACTTTGGTTTTTAATTTTTTGGGTAATGGTTGTCCCTTGGGTTCACCAATTCCTTTGGTTTATAATATTAAAACCTTGGGTTTATTAGTTTTTTTGGTTTATAATATCAATAATCGATCAATTTCATCCATGATCAAATGTCACCTTCTCACAAACATTGTATCAATATGAAAATCACCCATGCCCAAACATGGTCATACTTGGTCCAACGTTGAATTGTGACAACAATTGTCTCAATGTTTAAATCAATACCCTTGGGTTCACCAATTCCTTTGGTTTATAATATTAAACCCTTCGGTTTATTAGTTTTTTTGGTTTATAATATGAATAATCAATCAATGTCATCCATGATCAAATGACACATTTTGACAAACATTGTCTCAATATGAAAATGACCCATGACCAACTAGGTCATAGTTGGTCCAATGTTGCATTGTGACAACAATTGTCTCAATGTTTAAATCAATTCCCTTGGGTTCACCAATAACTTTTGGTTTATAATTTTTTGGGTAATGGTTGTCCCTTGGGTTCACCAATTCCTTTAGTTTGTAATATTAAACCCTTGGGTTTATTAGTTCTTTTGGTTTATAATATGAATAATCGATCAATGTCATCCATGATCAAATGTCACATTCTGACAAATATTGACTCAATATGAAAATCACCCATGGCCAAGCATGGTCATAGTTTGGTCCAATGTCGCATTGTCACAACACTTGTCTCAATGTTTAAATCAATTCCCTTGGGTTCACCAATTCTTTTGGTTCATAATATTAAACCCTTAGGTTTATTAGTTCTTTTGGTTTATAATATGAATAATCGATCAATGTCATCCATGATCAAATTGTGCGAGAAAATCACCCATGGCCAACCATGGTGATAGTTGGTCCAACGGCGTATTGTGAAAACAATTGTCTCAATGTTTAAATCAATTCCCTTGGGTTCACCAATTCCTTTGGTTTATAATATTAAACCCTTGTGTTTATTAGTTCTTTTGGTTTATAATATGAATAATCTATCAATTTCATCCATGATCAAATGTCACATTCTGACAAATATTGTCTCAGTAATTTTAAATCAATCCCCTTGGGTTCACCAATTCCTTTAGTTTATAATATTAAACCCTTAGGTTTATTAGTTCTTTTGGTTTATAATATGAATAATCAATCGGTAATCATCCATCATCAAATGTCATTCGACAAATATTGTCTCAATATGAAAATCACTCATGGCCAACCATGGTCATAGTTGGTCGAACGTCGCATTGTGACAACAATTGTCTCAATGTTTAAATCAATTCCCCTGGGTTCTGATTCCTTTGGTTTATAATATTAAACCCTTGGGTTTATTAGTTCTTTTGGTTTATAATATGAATAATCGATCAATGTCATCCATCATCAAATTGTACGAATATGAAATCAGCCATGGCCAACCATGGTCATAACGGTCCAACGTCGCATTGTGACAACAATTGTCTCGAATGTTTAAATCAATTCTCTTGGGTTCACCAATTCCTTTGGTTTATAATTTGTTGGGTAATGGTTTTCCCTTAGTTTCACCAATTCATTTGGTTTATAATATTAAACCCTTGGGTATATTAGTTCTTTTGGTTTATATTATGAATAATCGATCAATGTCATCTATGATCAAATGTCACATTCTGACAAATATTGTCTCAACATGAAAATCACCCATGGCCAACCATGGTCATAGTTAGTCGAACGATAGCATTGTGACAACAATTGTCTCAATGTTTAAATCAATCCCCTTGGGTTCACCAATTCCTTTGGTTTATAATATTAAACCCTTCGGTTTATTAGTTCTTTTGGTTTATAATATGAATAATCGATCAATGTCATCCATGATCAAATGTCGCATTGTAAGAACAATTGTATCAATGTTTAAATCAATCCCCTTGGGTTCACCAATTCCTTTGGTTTATAATATTAAACACTTGGGTTTATTAGCTCTTTTGGTTTATAATATGAATAATCGATCAATGTCCTCCATCATCAAATTGTCTGAATATGAAATTAGCCATGGCCAACCATTGTCATACTTGGTCCAACATCGCATTCTGACAACAATTGTCTCAATGTTTAAATGAATTCCCTTGGGTTCACCAATTCCTTTGGTTTATAATTTGTTGGGTAATGGTTTTCCTTGGGTTCACCAATTCCTTTGGTTAATAATATTAAACCCTTGGGTTTATTAGTTCTTTTAGTTTATGAATCCGCCGATGTCATCCATGATCAAATGTCGCATTATGAAACGATTGTCTCAATGTTTAAATCAATCCCCTTGGGTTCACCAATTCCTTTGGTTTATAATATTAAACCCTTGGGTTTATTAGTTCCTTTGGTTTATAATATGAATAATTGATGAATGTCCTCCATCATCAAATTGTCTGAATATGAAATCAACCATGGCCAACCATGGTCATACTTGGTCCAACGTCGCATTCTGACAACAATTGTCTCAATGTTTAAATGAATTCCCTTGGGTTCACCATTTCCTTTGGTTTATAATATTAAACCCTTTGGTTTATTAGTTCTTTTGGTTTATAATATGAATAATCGATCAATGTCATCCATGATCAAATGTCGCATTGTAAGAACAATTGTCTCAATGTTTAAATCAATCCCCTCGGGTTCACCAATTCCTTTGGTTTATAATATTAAACCCTTGGGTTTATTAGTTCTTTTGGTTTATAATATGAATAATCGATCAATGTCCTCCATCATCAAATTGTCTCAATATGAAATCAGCCATGGCCAACCATGGTCATACTTGGTCCAACGTCGCATTCTGACAACAATTGTCTCAATGTTTAAATGAATTCCCTTGGGTTCACCAATTCCTTTGGTTTATAATATGTTGGGTAATGGTTTTCCCTTGGGTTCACCAATTCCTTTGGTTTATAATATTAAACCCTTGGGTTTATCAGTTCTTTTGGTTTATAATATGAATAATCAATCAATGTCATCCACGATCAAATGTCACATTCTGACAAACATTGTCTCAATATGAATATCACCCATGGCCAACCATGGTCATAGTTGGTCGAATGTCGCATTGTGACAACAATTGTCTCAATATTTAAATCAATTCCCTTGGGTTCACCAATTCCTTTGGTTTATAATATTAAACCCTTGGGGTTATTAGTTCTTTTGGTTTATAATATGAATAATCGATCAATGTCATCCATGATCAAATGTCGCATTGTGAGAACAATTGTCTCAATGTTTAAATTAACCCCCTTGGGTTCACCAATTCCTTTGGTTTATAATATTAAACCCTTGGGTTTATTAGTTCTTTTGGTTTATAATATGAATAATAAATCAATGTCATCCATGATCAAATGTCACATTCTGACAAATATTGTCTCAATATGAAAATCACTCATGGCCAACCATGGTCATAGTTGGTCGAACGTCGCATTGTGACAACAGTTGTCTCAATGTTTAAATCAATTCCCCTGCGTTCACCAATTCCTTTGGTTTATAATATTAAACCCTTGGGTTTATTAGTTCTTTTAGTTTATAATATGAATAATCGATCAATGTCATCCATTATCAAATTGTTTGAATATGAAATTAGCCATGGCCAACCATGCTCATACTTGGTCCAACGTCGCATTGTGACAACAATTGTCTCAATGTTTAAATGAATTCCCTTGGGTTCACCAATTCCTTTGGTTTATAATTTGTTGGGTAATGGCTTTCCCTTGGGTTCACCAATTCCTTTGGTTTATAATATTAAACCCTTGGGTTTATTAGTTCTTTTGGTTTATAATATAAATAATCGATCAATGTCATCCATGATCAAATTTCACATTCTGACAAACATTGTCTCAATATGAAAATCACCCATGGCCAACCATGGTCATAGTTGGTCGAGCGTCGCATTGTGACAACAATTGTCTCAATGTTTAAATCAATTCTCTTGGGTTCACCAATTCCTTTGGTTTATAATATTAAACCCTTGGGTTTATTAGTTCTTTTGGTTTATAATATGAATAATCGATCAATGTCATCCATCATCAAATTTTCTGAATATGAAATCAGCCATGGCCAACCATGGTTATACTTGGTCCAACGTCGCATTGTGACAACAATTGTCTCAATGTTTAAATGAATTCCCTTGGGTTCACCAATTCCTTTGGTTTATAATTTGTTGGGTAATCGTTTTCCCTTGAGTTCACCAATTTCTTTGGTTTATAATATTACTAGTAATAATTTTAAATAAATATTCAAATATTTATTAATAATGATTATTAGTAATATTATAATATTATTAATATATATTATTAATAAATATTCAAATATTTATTAATAATATTTATTATTAATATTATTAATATATATTATTAATAATATTATAATATTACCAATAATCATTATAAATAAATATTTGAATATTTATAAATAATGATTATTACTAATATTATAATATTATTAATATATATTATTAATAATATAACAAACTATGATATAATATATATTATTAATATATTATTAGTTCTTTTGATTTATTAATAATATAACCATCTATGATATTAATATATAAATAAATATTAAATTATTGTATATTATTAATATTATTTTTATATTAATATATGTTATATATATTTCAAGTTAATTTACAGTATGTATATAGTTAATATTTAAAATATATTAATAAATAATTTTAATATATATTATTAATACTTATTATAATATTATTAATATATATAAAATATTTATGTGATTTTAATCATAATTAATATATTTAATATATTAATATTTTTATTAATATATAATATATATATTTCAAGTTAATATAATAAATTTATTATATATAATATTTATTTATTGATATATAAATTAATGTGATGAGTAGTCGATATAGGCCTATCGTCGTATATTAATCACATTGGTAAATGTGGTTGTAAATCTATTTTATATACGCCTATTGGTGTATATCAACCACATTAGTTTTTACTAATGTGATTGTGCTAGTATATAAATTTCAATAAAATCATGGGAAATGGGACGATTTAAATGCACCATATCATACTATGTCATGTGCATCTAGTTTGATTTCTATTTGGAAGGGTAGATATCCGTCATTCTATTTGGAACGTTAGATGAGGCGTAAAACTCGTGCTTCTTCTTCTGAATAGTCAGCCTCCAAGCGTTAATGGTCGAGCCAATTGTAAGATATTCATGGTACCAGTGGGGCCCGTGGACGTTGGCCGATGAGCGTGTTTGCACAGAAAGGGTGAAATGTTAATGTTTGAACGCTGGTTAGACCACGGCATCTTTACCTATGATCTCTGAGCACGCCATCAGCATTTTACATTGCAGGCTTCAAATAACTTCTCTCCCCTGCTCAAACTTGTTGGTCATTTCCTCCCTCGCAATTTGCGTCTTGCATCCACAGTCCAACCCTTTCATTGCCCTTATATCTATTTCCATCTCTAATATATCAATTGCAGGCACTCTTAATGGCATTGCCGGCACCTGCATCCTCATTTCCCCAAAACCCTCCTGAGACTGAAATTGAAAGTCAGTCTTCACCAGATTATCATCATCATGCGTCAGCGGCGTCCACTTCCACAGCTGCGGTTGGTAGTAGCAGCAATTACCCCCACTACCGTGGGTTCGATGTGTTTATAAACCATCGTAGTTCAGACGTGGAGAAAACCTTTGCCAGCCATCTTTACCGTCGTCTTCTTTCTTATGGAGTCAGACCCTTTTTGGACTCCCAGGAATTGCAAGTGGGGGCAAATGTTTCTGATCAAATACAAGGAGCTATTGCATCTGCCTCTGTCCATGTAGCCATATTCTCCCAAAATTATGCCGAATCGATATGGTGTTTAGACGAGCTCCTTCTCATCTTGAAGTCGGGGGCTCCCATCATCCCAGTATTTTACCATGTTAAACCTGCTGATCTTCGCTGTACGCAGGCCAAAGATGGAGCGTATGCTCAAGCCCTACGTCACTTGGAAAACAAAAAAACATATGAAGGAAAACCGCGATATGACTCCACCACTGTTGAGAATTGGAGAAAAGCTCTTGCTACCGTTGCAGATATAAACGGTTTCGTTCTGGACAACGATAATGGGTAAAAGCTAAACCTTCCTTCGCGGTTTATAGTATAGATATCCATAGAATTGCATTTCTGATGAGTGTTTGTTTCATTGTGAATAATCAGCGATGAGGGGGATTTGCTGGATCGCGTGGTGGAACTTGTGTTGAAACAAGTGAAAAAACCACTTTTAGAGGTAGCCAAATATCCCACTGGTTTGCACGAAAAGATCAAAGATCTAGAATCGACAGTCTTACTGCAACAGCATAGTGGAAAACCTCAGGTCGTGGGAATCGTCGGGTTGGGTGGAACAGGGAAGACAACGCTGGCAAAAGAATTTTTCAACAGGAATAGTTCAAATTACCTCAGATCTTATTTTTTATCTGATATTAGAGAAAAAGCAAGGAAAAACCCATTATCTTCTTTGCAAAGAAATCTTGTGAAGGGCTTGACTGGATTAGATTATCATATAGATTCCGTTGATGAAGGAATATATATCCTAAAACGTCTCTCGCTTACTAATGTTTTACTAATTTTAGATGATGTAGATGATGTGAGTCAGGTGGAGGCATTTTCGCCTGTCCTCCAGTCAAATAGCTTAATATTGATTACATCAAGAGATAAATATGTTCTCATAAGCTCGGGAGTGAAAGAGTCGGCAATTTATAAGCTTTCTGGCCTTAATAGAAAACACTCTCGAGAGCTCTTCTGCTCCTATGCCTTCTGCCAGCCCCATCCACTTCCAGGATTTGAAGGTTTGGTAGAAAGTTTCATACGAGTTTGTGATGGAATTCCCTTAACTTTGAAAGTGTTTGGGGGACTTCTTTGTGGAAATAATGACAAATCTTACTGGGAAGATCATTTGGATAGACTTCAAAAAGTTCTTCCCCATGAGATACAACTCCGACTTAAAATAAGTTATGATGCACTTCATATGGAAGAAAAACAGATTTTCTTAGACATTGCCTGCTTTTTTATAGGAAAGAAAAAGGATATGGCAATAAGGATATGGAATGGGTCAGGCTGGAATGGTCTTCTGGGCTTTCAAAATCTTCAAAATAAATGTTTGGTGGAGGTGGGTAGTTTTAATGAGATACAGATGCATGATCTCCTGAAAGACATGGGAAGAGAAATTGCTCAGTCGGGAATCATGCCGCGTCGTCTTTTGCTTAAGACGGAGATCATTGATGATCTGTTGCAGCAATTAAATGTAAATTCTCACATCATTCAAAGCTTTATAAATAGTTCCGTAGAAATTTGTGAGTACTATCTAATTGTTGGTCGTCTTTAAAAACATGTGCAGGTAGGAACCGATGTGCGGGGAATTAGGATGCTTAGTAATGATAACAGGGGAAGTGATGACGACAGTTCAGAAATGCGAGGGTACAAAAGGTGGAGTTATGAGCTGTTTGGGCGCTGCGGGATGAAGCTTTTTAATAGACTGCACAGTACACGTTATCCTGGTATTGGTCTCAGGAATTTGCAACTTCTCGAGGGTGAAGGTGCGCTGTTGGAGCAAATTTTGAGGCGGGTGCAGTCACCAAATCTCAAATGGCTTCGTTGGTACAAGTGCCCCTACTCTCTTCTGCCTACTTGGATTTCAATGAAAAATCTAAGGGTTTTAGAAGTGCGTGGGAATAAATTGCAAGCTCTGTGGCATGCCGAACACCAGGTAAAAATAAATGTGTGTTTATTCTTATTATTATCGCATTACAGTGTCTGGAATGAATTTGAAGGTTTTTGTTGAAAAGAATGGTCAAAATCTTTCTTATAGTTGAAAACTGTGAACGTTTTGCAGGCACCTTTGCAGTTGTGAGAGTTAGATATTGTTTCTCCCCTTTCAAAGTTACCAAAGTCCATAGGATATCTGAAGCACATGGAATTGTTTGTCCTCAAACATAGTAATCTCAAAACTTTACCTGACGAATTTTGTTATCTACGGTCGCTGAAGCGATGCGAGTTAACATACAGCTTAAGGTTAACGTCACTACCAGATTCCTTCGGGGATTTATTAAATCTGGAATACATCGATCTGTCTTATTCCTCCCATTTGCATGTGCTTCCAGATTCTTTTGGCCATTTAATTCACCTTAAATATCTTAATTTGAGCAATTGCTCTAATTTAACCATCTCCAGTAGAACATTCAAACATATCAGCACACTTGAATGTATAGATCTTTCCTTTTGTACCAAAATTGAAGAACTGCCTCTGCAAGTGGCACATCAAAGGTCTCTAGAAAAATTATATTTGGAGGGTACAAATTTAAAATTATTGCCTAGTGTGATTGGAGAGCTAAGCAACTTGGAAGTTCTGGAGTTAGGATGTCCTTTGCTGGAGAAGCTGCCGCCTTCACTTGGTGATTTAATGAACTTGAGAGAATGGAGGATCTTTGGTTGCAAGGAATTAAAATGTCTGCCCGAATCTGTTGGAAAGTTGACTCAGTTGACTGAGTTGCAAGTAAAGGATTGTAATGCTCTAGTGGAGGTTGAATTATTGCCAACAGAACTCAGAAAACTGGAATTGATTAATTGTTCCACATTGAAGAGAATAGAAGGGCTTTATGGTCTTGCAAAACTTCAATTTCTAGACATTACAGGTTGTGAAGAACTGGAGGAGCTGCCGAGCATTGAAACATTGGTATCGTTGGAAGAGTTGCAGGTATCTTATTGTGTAAAGCTGAAGAGGATAAAGGGGTTGGCCCAGCTAACAAAGCTTCGTGCATTAGAGCTTCGTGAGTGCTCTGAATTAGAAGCATTGCCAGATCTTGAACACTTGATGTCGTTGGAGAAACTCAATATTGAGGGCTGTACACAACTGCCGTCGAGTTTGGGAGTAATGGAGCGGTTGCATCAACCCTTGGAAAAAAATTTCCCGGGTAGACTGAAGGCACTTGAGATAGGAATTTAGCAGAGGAGTGCAATTAAAGCATAATGTAACTATTTGCCCGTCCTCCTTGGCTGTGGCCGTGGCCGTAGCACTCACCACAGGCCATATAAATATGGCTGGTCTCAGGCCATAGTTAATTAATGATTATTTGATTATTTGGTGTTTTTGCCCATTTGGAGTTTAGTCTGTGTATAGTATGTGATCTCTCTCCAGTACTGGGCTCCTCCGTTTGCATACTGCTAAATGTGTGATAAGTTTGCATCGTCTTCTCTCTTATTTTCTTTAGTGTTTCCAGTGGTATATGTGACTATTACTGACCATATTCATTTACATGACACACTGTATATTTCAAATTTGAAATGATTTTTATGTTTTATTTCAAATTTGAAATGATTTTTATGTTTTATGTTTGGACATGAAAATGAAAAATGGTTTCCCACACTCTGGATTCAGGTTTACAAGGAAGATAGTTTGTTGACCTACTTCATTCAATACAATAATAAATTCATCTCTTTTCACTAATTATGTTAACTCCATCTTAATAAATTAATCTTTTTTTCACTTACCTTAACTCCGTTTTTACAAAGTAGTACTGTGCGGGTGGAGGGGGTTTTCATAGCTACATCGTTACCATCCAACAATAAATTCATCTCTTTTCACTAATTAGGTTAACTCCATCTTAATAAATTCATCTTTTTTCACTTACCTTAACTCCATTTTTACAAAGTAGTACGGTTGGGGGGTTCATAGCTACATCGTTACCATCCAACATTAAAAAACACCTTTTTACCATCCAGATTTGATAGAAATTGTTCAGAAAATAAATATTAACAACCAGATTATTTACATTTAGGGTCTAGGGTTTGGTGTCTCTTCTTGTGCCGGTAACAAGGAGCCATATGTATTTTTTTTTAAATCGATGTCTATTGTCCTATTGCGTTTTATAAAGATATGTAAAAGAATTAATAATATTTAACAGATAAGTTTATTGTACTATTCTTTTCTATAAACAAGTGTAAAATCTTTATTTATATTTATCAAATATTTTGTATTGTATCTATTTAATAAAAAAATTAGTTAGTATTTTTATGTTTTATCCCTGTAATAACTAGCTATTTGACATCTTTTTCTCAATAATAATTTTTTATATTGTTATCCGTTCTGCTTTGATATTTGTGTTTCAAATTTATACAATAGAGTAGTCTAATGACTTTTAATTATCTTTTTCACCAATCCAGCAATATAAATTTTGGTCAGATCGTAAACTCTGATCGATTGATTAGATTCCCTTATACAATCTCACCGGAGTAGACTTGTAATCCAGAAGTGTCTACGAGTTCAAAAATACTTATAACCCAGTCCTTGAGCAGCGTGACAAATCTGTGAATTAGGCTTTATCTTCCTTTCGAAAAGGCTTTCATTTTTAACCAGCCGAAACCCCTTGGCTAGTCTGAGAGGAAGGGCCTTTGAACATTCTTGTTAAAGGGTTTTGACACTAGATTTTTAGTAAACCTACATTAATTCAGATTTCATAAAATAATATATTATAAAGTTTTAAATGATAAAAATGTAAAAATAATTTTTACATATCAGGTATTTATTCTAATTACATTTTATTAGTTTATGTAAATAAATTTGAATAGTAAAAATATTAATAAGTATTTCAGTGTGGTATGTAATTTACACTATTCATGAATGTGGTATGAAGTAATGTTTAATATTTATTTTTATTGTAGATTTTTTTTTTTTTTTTTTAATATGTTAGAGATTTTTTAGTTTATTTTGTCTAAAATTTCACGGATATTGGTTAAAATTACTTGTTTTAACTGTTTAATTTCACTCACAATTATATCACTAAATTCTAACCAAAAACCAACAAGCAAAATAGTTAGAGAAAAGCAACAAATATTTATTGTGATGCCTATAATACAGCCCCACACATTAATGGGTCAATATCACAGTAAATATTAGTTTCCATTAGACCACACCTATGTAAAGAAATTGAATTTTCATAAAATATAAACAAGCATTGAAAAGTGACTATAGAAGAAGAAACTTATGCCATCATAATAGAAGAAACGTTCATATAGATGTAAACCATGTTGTTTTTAATATAAAGAAAATGAAATTTCATAAAATATAAACCAACATTAAAAAGTGGTGGTAGAAGATTAATATTTTATATTTAAAGACATGTCATTTTAATATAAGAAATTCATATTGGGTGGAAGAATGATTTACCTACATGGATGTTATCATGTTATCACTAAGATTGTGGGATCACTAGGATTGTGTGAAGAGATTGATCACCTTTTGGTCACTAAGATTGTGCGAAGCTAGGTCGAGCTTGGATGCCCTTTGAATAGTTTAATTCTTCCAAAAGTGACTTCCATCCTCAACCCCTCTATAAGGTTTGAACTTGAAACCACTAGGATTGTGCGAAGAGATTGATCACCCTTTGGTCATTTCTTATCTAAATCTTGATCAAAATTACAGATTAGCACTATCAACTTAATATCAAAGGTAGAATTTGCAATAAAACCCAGAAGTGCCACAAATAATAAGAGAAATGGAGAATAATGTTACCTTTATTTATTTACTAGAGAAATTATTGTTGATATTTGTTAAAATTTGCAACAAGAAACAGTGAAATTGGTATTCAAAAACAACATCAAGAAAATAGCATTTAAAATGACTACCATGGAGGCTTTTGATTTAATTATTTCTTAATTAAATTAGAAGAAATGTGTGTCAAATTTATTTATCCCTTAAATAAATTGGACAATAAATTGTAATCTTATCTCATAATCACTTGTAATAGCTAATTGAGTGTGATAGACTCAGTTAGCTCATGAAATTCGAGTTGAGGGTGGTTGGTGAGGCATGTAAAGTGATTCTATTTGTTTTAGAGTCCAAGTTGCAGTTAGTGTACTAGTTTAATGCATGATAAATCAGTTAACTCAATTAAGCGAGTTAAACCCAGTTTAACTAGTTGTAATTGATTGTTGCACTAGTGAGAGGTCAAGTGAATTAAATCAGGTTTAATTCACATGCAGTGATCTGTCAAGTGACTAATGATTTACTATTAATAGATGCCTGCATGTCAGTCTTGGTGAAGATCCAGTTGAGACAGAGGTTAGAGGGAAAGTTAACTATCAGTTGTATTTTTAGCAAACTGCCCAGATGCAGTTATATACACCATAGGATGCCCATAATGTATTGCGCAGTCAAGGAAGGCTAATTATCCTATTTAATATGGATTAATTGCCTATGGATTGCGTGAACAAGGTTGGGCTAAGGAGGGGCTGAGAATTGGCTAAGTGTTGGTCAATTTTGCCTAAAAATTGCTAGACAGCTTTGAGGAGGATCGTAGTGAGATAGTCAGGGTAGTGCCGGATTTTCTCGGTGTGAGAAAGCATTGCATTGTTTCATGATTATTTGACTATGTACAATAGAGATAGAGGGGTTTTGAGCAGTTTCTTTCACTAGGAAAATATCTTGCGTTGTGTATTGATTTACTTCTTTCTCTTACTTGCATGTGATTGAGCGATCGTGTTTTATATTCTTCAAATATTGTAGAAGGATTCAGTATCTTGCTTTAGTACATTGCATGATCGGATTGAGTCCACTGATATAATTTCCACATGGTATTATAGTTGTGTTAGAGTTGTTCTACATGGTATCAGAGTAGGAACCTTTTGGGCGGCGAGTTTGCGGAGATTATGTGAAAATTTTGATGCAAAATTTCAAAAAAAAATAGAATATTTGGATTCCTTGCGAAAAAATACCCAAATTGAAAACAAAAATCAGTCGAATTAGAGCTTGAATGAGGGAGATATCGTCGATTTAAAATCAACTCTTTTTTTTAGAAAATTTCACAGCGGTGGGACAACTACAATGTGCGTGAGTCACAAAAGGAAAGAAGGCCAAGGGAAAGAAGTCCCAAGGCAATGAGGGGACGAAAGAATTTTCCAAGATAAGATTTTTTCACTGTCACGAGCATGGGCACTATGCTTTGAATTTTCCCCAGAAGAAGGCAAGAAAGAAGGAACCTGTAGTTGTAGCGGGTGAAGCATTGGCTTCACAGTTCGAGCTTGATTTTACTCTCATTACATGCATGGTCAGCAGTGTAATGGGATGCATGTGGTATTTAGACAACGGTGCCTCATTCCATTTGACAGGGAATAGAGATCTCTTCAGTGACTTGGAGGAGAAATACCTCTAGCAGAGCATAGACTTTGGAGATGACGGGAGGAATAACACAACCAATATAGGTACATTTACCTTTCAGAGGGAGACTGGCTCCCATATCAGACTAGCAGATGTTTTGTATGTTCCAGGCCTAAGGAAGAATCTTGTCTTCGTAGCGGTGATGGAAGATCGTGGTTATGAGGTGATGTTTAGAAAAGGAAAGGTGTTCCTTAAACAAATAGCCATGAGACAGTTGAAACAGATCGGTGCAAGAGTTAGGAACCTATATGCTCTCAAGGTTGAGGATGCATGCAAATATTTGAGGAGCAAAGCAGTGGTTAGTGAATTAGTTGTTGAGAGGGAGAAATTATCTCTCAACATGCAACCTCAAAAGCAATCTCAGAAGTTTATGGAGTAGCCACAATTGGAGAAGCAGAGAGGAGATCGAGTGGGAGATTCCACTCAAACAGAGACCTCTAGGAGGGGGAAATTTTGAGCCAGAAGGGCAGAGGGAGTAAATCCAGCTATACCTCCAGGTGTGAGGTGGGGCAATGTGCATAATTAATTCCTAGAAGAAATTTGGGCAGGATTCATTGAGATGTTGTGTCTCATGGATTGAACCTGGCTACGAGGAGCCCACAATACAATAGTAGTAGGAAGGATCGGTTAGAATGATGTAGTCAGATGTCAGGAAGACGCAAATAAAAATGATAGGTGTAAGATACTAGAGTGCAGATCAGAGTTAGCAGTAGTGCAGAGTGCATGGATGCAAATGTCAGCAGCATAGAGAGTCTAGTAGACATGTGCGATAGGATCCAACATGTTGAAAATGCAGCAAGATGATGGAGCTTAGTGAAATGAAGTCGCCTTCACTAAGTGGGCTCGCAGGCAAATTCTGGCGCAAAGTCTATTTTTAGACTATGTCTATTTTTAGACATATGGAGCATGGTCCAAGGATTGCAGTATGTTATTCTTGGATTATTGGTCATGTTAGTAAAAATAGATGGACCTCTATTTTTTGACCTATAGGTCGAAGTCTATATTTAGACTGCCTATCCTAAAAATAAGGAAGTCAAATATTATTTACCCTTAATAATATTTGGACTATAAACTTCAGTTTACTCTCTTGGAGCACTTCAGTTCGAGCCTTGGAAGTGGCTCATGCATCTGACAGAGGAATTATGCTGTTCCCAAGGGTTTGGTGAGCACATGCATGGTTGACTTCAGTTAGGACTTCAGTGGCAGAAGTTTGGTGGAGTTAATGAGACAACTAGTGGAGTTGTGTTCGGTTTAATTTAGTTGAACTGGTTGAGATTATTTTAACTAGCTAATCAACTAGTTATGAGTGGAGTGAATTAAATATTATTTAATTAACTAATTCGTAACTCATTATTCAACTCAAGAACACATCATTTCACTACAGTGCATGAACAGTTCAGTGGAGACCATTGAAAGAGGTAGATGAAAGGGTGGAGTTAGCTATCAGTGGCGACATCAGTTGTGCATGAGATTTGCACCACACTTGGAGGAATTGCCCATGATGATTGTGCTGTCAAGCCAAGGAGATTCGAACCTTGGATCTCTATTTAGACAGGCCATGATTGCGCAATAGAGGCAAGGCAATTGGCGGTGAGTTTTGAACCAGTAACCTGTTCAAAACTGAGCTAGTTTGTGTGTAACTTTATGAGAAAGTATTGAGTACTTGTGAGGAGTATTGTACTGAGTTTGTTACATGATTTCTCCATTATAATATACACAATAGCTGCGTGGTTTTCAGCTATAAGCTTTCCCCATACATACTGTGTTAATTTGTATGATGATTTGATGTGTTATCACTTGATTTTATTTTCGCATGTTTGATGATCTGAGTGGAAGAGATTATGTGTTGCATATAAATTCGAATTGTATGTGATCAGGATAGTCTCGGTGGATAATTAATCATTATTAAAAATCCATTATACTGATTCAATTTTTTGGAGGCTATTCAGTTTCAGAAGTGTTGCATGCAGAACATTCCAAAGGTACCAGATCAAGACAGATTGATTCCTTTCTTGTTGAGAGGGAGTGTTAAAATTTGCAACAAAAAATACTGAAATTAGCATCCAGAAACAACATCTAGAAATGGCTACCATGGAGGCTTTTGATTTAATTATTTCTTAATTAAATTAGAAGAAATGTGTGTCAAAATTTTTTATCGCTTAAATAAATTGGACAATAAATTGTAATCTTATCTCATAATCACTTGTAATAGTTAACTGGGTGTGATAGACTCAGTTAGCTCATGAAATTCGAGTTGAGGGTGGTTGGTGAGGCATGTAGAGTGATTCTATTTGTTTTAGAGACCAAGTTGCAGTTATTGTATTAGTTTAATGCATGAGAAATCAGTTAACTCAAATAAGTGAGTTAAAATCAGTATATCTAGTTTTAACTGATGTAGAAATTATACAAAAAGCATGTATATCATGGATTCAATCCAATCTAACAGTGTACTAAAGTTAAATAATGAATCGCTTCTATAAATCAATTGCGGAATTAAAAACACAATTGCCAATCACATGAAGAAAAGAAGAATCAATCAAGCCACAACACAGATAATTTCTTGGGGAAAGCTTGCTGCTCAAAACCCCACTATCTTCTATTATACATTCCATAATAAATCATGAAACAATTACATACAACTCTTCTCACAAGAGTCCTCCTGTATTGAACTAATTATCTCACATTGATCTGGACATAATCGAGCCAATCCTTAGCCAATTCTCGGCATTTCTTTAGGCTTCCTTGCTCATGAATTTCATGAGGAATGCAATCCATCTTCACAAGGAATTCCAGCCTTCATACACTGTGTTGAGTATCTGGGCATCCTGTGGTGTTTTAACTACATGTAGGTAGCCTGCTAATATCACAATTGATAGTTAACCTCCCTTTAACCTTTGTCTCAATTGGGTCTCCACTGGAACTGACATGCATGCAACTAATAATAGTAAATCCTTAGTTGCATGTGAGATCACTAATTGTGAATTAATTAATATTTAATTCACTTGATCTCTCACCAGTGTATCAAACAGTTACAACTAGCACAACCGAGTTTAAGTCACTTAACTAAGCTAAACTGATTACAACCTGAATTGACTAATGCACCACTTCACTTCGAACTATGTTACAACAAGAATTACTCTGCATTCCTCATGAACTACCTCTAACTCGAAATTCATGAGCTAACTGAGTTTATCACACTCAGTTAACTATTACAAGTTATTTTGAGATTAGATTAGATTTTATTGTCCATCTTAATTAAGGGATAACTAAAATAGACATGCACCAAATTTAGCCCTATGGGCCCCACCCTAGTGTAGGTGCTTAATGCACTAACGTGGGTGCTGAAATTTTCTTGTTGAATTTCAACACTCCCTCTCAAAAAGAAAGGGATTATACTTCACCCCGATCCTGTATCTATAGTATTCAAATTTTCTCCTAGTGAGCGCCTTCGTCATAATATTTGCATCCTGATTTTTCGTGGGAATGTACTGAAGCAAAATTATTCTTCTCTGCACACAATCTCTGAGATGATGGTACCAGATATCTATGTGCTTGGACTTATTATGAAACACAAGATTAATCGAGAGTTTAATGCAACTCTGATTATCACAATGTATCACTGTCGGATCCATCTAAGAACCAAACAAACCAACCAAGATCTTTCTCATCTAGATAGCCTCACATGCAGCTTGACTTGCTACCATGAATTCTGATTCTGTTGAACTGAGTGCCACAGATCGTTGTTTCCTATTGTACTAGGAAACTCTTGTCGATCCTATGCTGAAGATCCCTCCTAATTTTTTCTTTCTTTCTGATGGAATGCCTGCCCAATCTGCATCCATGAAGCCTTGAAGCTTCATTCCCTTTGTCTGTCTGTACCATATAACATACTCTAATGTGCTCCTTAGGTATCTCAAGACATTCTTCCCCACCTTCCAAAAGAGATTGGTAGGCTTAACCATAGCTTGACTCAATTGGTTAACTGTGTAGCAAATGTCTGGTCTGGTGTTCACTAGATACATCAGTGAACCAAATAATTGCCTGTAGACAGTAGCATTCACTACCTCTCCAGAAGTAGAATCCTTTTTCCTCCAATTTCCTAGAAGAGGATTATCCATGGGTTTGCAACTCTCCATGTGAAACTTACCCAGTATCTCCTTGGCGTACTTGCCTTGAGACACAAAAATTTCACCATCCCGCTACCATATTTCCAAGCCAATGAAATAATGAAGGAGTCTGATGTCCTTCACTTCAAAATCCCTTGCAATATCCTCCTTGCATGAGTGTATCAGTTGCTCATCACCAATAAAAATTAGATCATCAAAATAAAGAAAAATGATCAATAGCTTAGCCTCAACCACATTCTGGTATAGGTTTTCATATGCTTCAATTTTGGTGAAGCCCAGTCCGGTGAAATAGTTGTCTATCCGAGTGTACCAGGAACGAGGTGCTTGCTTCAACCCATACAATGATATCTTGAGTCAACACACATGTGACTCACTATTGAAGATCTCAAAACCTTCAGGCTACTCTATGTACACCTCTTCATCAATGATCCCATTGAGAAACATAGTTTTCACATCCATTTGATGAATGCACCAGCCCATCTGTGCTGAGAGTGCAAGTATGGATCTAATGGAAGAGTACCTTGCAACAAGTGCAAAATTCTCATCATAATCAATCCCCTCGATCTGTGAGAATCCCCGGGCCAAAAATCTGGCCTTGTATTTCTCCACACTCCCATCAACAACTTTCTTTACCTTGTAGAACCATCTAGATCCAACCACTGATTTGTCAAATGGTCTTGGGACAATCTCCCATGCACTATTCTTCAAAATGGAGTCATAATCCTCCACCATTGCATCAACCCAAGTTGGTTGCTGCGCCGCATCCTGAAAGGAAGATGGTTCAGTCACAATACATTTTCTCATAAGAGTCATGTATCCAGTCAACCTGTCAGGATATTGTCTTTGTTTGGCTATGAAGTAGGGGCTCCCACATTCTCTGTAGCATCAAGTCTCAATCTATCAACTTCCATGGTGCGCCTTCTACCATTTCTGATAGATGGCTCTGCATGAGCGTTTTCCTCCACTCCATGATCCTCCGCATGTGGTTGGTTCACATCTTGAGGCTCATCCTTGGGAACCAATAGTTTCTCCTCTGCATGCAAGTCCAACTCCCTCTCAAGGGACAACCGCATGGCTTTCTCCTCATCAAATTTTATATCCCGTCGCACAACAGTCATTCTGTTGTTTGGAAAATACACTTGATAATTATGGGGTGTTTCATTTTAACCCAAAAAAATCCCGATCTCAGATGTCGGTTCCAGCTTCTTCCTGGCATATTTGGTCACATGCACATAAAAAAACGAGCCAAAAAACTTAAAAGTGTTAAACATCAGGTTTCTTACCAGTGAAATCCTCTTCAGGTGTACTCATGCCAAGTATCCTATGAGGACAATGATTCTGCAAAAATACCACAGTGTTGCATGCTTCCACACACAAATGCATTGGTATGCCTTGATCATGCAACATCGCTCTTGCTGCACCCACGATCGTTCTATTCTTTCTTTCCATGACCCCATTCTGTTGTGTGTTATGAGGCACTATCAGTTCTCTTCGAGTTCCTTCTTTACTGCAGAAGTTCTTGAATTCTTTAGAGATGTATTATCCACCATTATCGTTCCTAAGAGCCATCACTTGCATCCCCGACTCTTTCTCCACCAGTGCCTTAATCTCAAGAAACTTTGAGAATGTCTGATCTTTCTTTTGCATGAAGAATATCCAACAATTATGAGAATAGTCATCAACAAATATCACATAGTACTTATGTTTTGTTGTCAAAGAAATAGAGAATGGTCCACACACATCTGCGTGAACTCTCTCAAGGATCCCTGAAGCTTGGTTCTCCTTCTCATGAAAGGTGGAATTTACATATTTTCCCATAGTACATCCCTTGAATGTTTCTGACTACGCAAGTGTACACCTGGGAAGACAAGTAGAAATCTGCTGCATGGCTTTCAAGGCTCTATGGTGAATATGGCCCAATATCTTGTGCCATAATTTGCTCTCATCCCGGCTCACCACTTTTTCCACCTTGCCCATAATTTCTGTGTAGCCATCTACCTCCAGCTTTTAGAGATTCTTAACTCAAATCCCTATCCTCTCGGTTTGTCCTGTTGTTTTGTGTTGTAGGAAAGCTTTTCCTTCACTACAAAAAACATCATAGCCTCTATCTTCCAACATTGCGACTGAGACTAAATTTTTCTTCAAAACCTGGTACATGCATTACATATTTTAATTGAAAGGGTTTACCTGACTCCCTCTGGAACGTAATGGTACCAATCCTGATAGCACTATATCGTCTGTCATCACCCATTTCAATATGCATCTGTAGATCCTTCTCCAAGATACTAAAAAGTTCCGTGTCTCCCGTCATGTGAAAGGAAGTGCCATTATCCAAATACCACATAGATCCCAATGCACTTGACACCATGCATGCGCTCAATGAGAATTCAAGCTCAAATTGCGAGGCCAAAGCCTCACCAGCTGCAAATCCTCAAAATTTCTCATTCTTCTTCTTTTGTAGATAGTTAGTAGCATAATTCCCATGCTCGTGATAGTGAAAACACTTCACCCTGGACATATCCCGCTTCTTGCCATATTTTGGACTTGGATTTGGAATGGAATTTATTCACCTTCCCCTTCTTTTCCTTGGCAGCTAAAGCACAATATTCTTCATATTCATTCTTAGATGAAGATCCATCTTTGATGTTCTATCTGAACTCCTCCTGCACCAAATCTGACCATAGTCATTCCCAATCTGGTAGCTTTTCCCTTCCATTAACAGAGTATTGATAACTGTGCCAACTCTTGGGAAGTCCTAAGAGAGCCAAACTCACCAAATCATCATCAACTATAGTTATACCAACGCTCGCTAGTTCATCTTGACATTGAACAAACTTTGTTAAATATTTTGGTATGGATTCACCCTTTTCCATCTTGATCTTCTTGAGTTTATCTTTGAGCACCAATTTCCTATGGTCATTGCTACTCTGGAATAGATCCGTCAAAGCCTTCCACAATGGATATGGTGTGGCTTTCCCATGGAGGCTTGAGACAATGTGGTCTCTTACTCCCTCTAGTAAGATCGTCCTTTCCCTTACCACTTTCTTTTTCCATGCATCAATATTTGGAGCATCTGCCATAGCAAGTTTAGGAACATCATTGCCAATGAATTCCTTCAAGCCATTGTCTTCAGGTACTACCTCCATCTTTTCCTTCAAAGAAATATAGTTTGAGCTGCCCTTGAGTGCATACTCCAACCTCAAGCCATTGAAAGCCATTTCGATCCTGAATCAGCTGTAGCACCAGGAATTTTTTTTTGCAAATTCGAATTCTATCCAGTCACAGACTCAACTCCTGCTTCACAATTTTGATTTCATGTGCTCTGATACCATGTATAAATTATACAACAAGCATGTATATCATGGATTCAATATGATCTAACGATGTACTAATGTTAAATATTGAATCACTTCTACAAATAAATTTCAGAATTAAAAACGCAATCGGCAATCACATGAAGCAAAGAAGAATCAATCAAGCCATAAAACAGATAATTTCATAGGGAAATATTGCTGCTCAAATCCCCACTATATTCTATTGTATATTGCACAAGGAATCATGAAACAATTACATACAACTCTTCTCACAAGATTCCTCATTTATTCAACTAATTTTCTCACACTGATCCAAACAAAATCGGGCCAATCCTCAGTCAATTCTCAGCCTGCCTTCAGCCTTCCTTGCTCACGTAGTTCATGAGGAATGAAATCTCTATTCACAAGGAATTACAACCTTCCTACACTACATTGATTATCATGGGCATCCTATGTTGTTTTAACTACACTTGGGTAGCCTACTAATATCACAACTCATAGCTAACCTCCCTTTAACCTTTGTCTCAACTGGGTCTCCACTGGAACTAACATGCATGCAGATAATAATAGTAAATCCTCAGTTGCATGTGAAATCATTGATTGTGAATTAATTAATATTTAATTCACTTGATCTCTCACTAGTGTATCAAACAGTTACAACTAGCACAACCGAGTTAAACTGATTACAACCTGCATTAACTAATGCACCACTACACTTCGAACTTTGTTACAACTATAATTACTCTGCATGCCTCACCAACTACCTCTAACTCGAAATTCATGAGCTAAATGAATTTATCACACTCAGTTAACTATTACAAGTTATTTTGAGATTAGATTACATTTTATTTTCCATCTTAATTAAGGGATAACTAAAGTAGACATGCACAAAATTTAGCCCTGTGGGTCCCACCCTAGTGTAGGTGCTTAATGCACTAGGTGTGGGTGCTGAAATTTTCTTGTTGAATTTCAACAACTGATTGTTGCACTAGTGAGAGGTCAAGTGAATTAAATCAGATTTAATTCACATGTAGTGATTTTTCAAGTGACTGATGATTTACTATTAATAGTTGTTTGCATGTCAGTTCCGATGAAGACCCACTTAAGACAGAGGTTAAAGGGAAGTTAACTATCAGTTGTATTTTTAACAAACTGCCCAGATGCAGTTATATACACCATAGGATGCCCATGATGTATTGCACAGTCAAGGAAGGCTAATTATCATATTTAATATGTATTAATTGCCTATGGATTGTGTGAGCAAGGCTTGGCTAAGGAGGCGCGAGAATTGGCTAAGTGTTTGTAAATTTTTCCTAAGAATTGATAGGCAATTTTGAGCAAGATCAGAATGAGACAGTCAGGATAGTGCAGGATTTTCTGAGTTTGAGAAATAATTTTATTGTTTCATGATTCTTTGACTATGTACAATAGAGATAGAGAGGTTTTGAGTAGTTTCTTTCCCCATAAAAATATATTGTGTTGTGTGTTGATTTACTTCTTTCTCTTACTTGCATGTGATTGAGCGATCATTTTTTATATTCCACAAATATTGTAGAAGGATTCAGTATCTTGCTTTAGTATGTTGCATGATCGGATTTAATCCATTGATATAATTTATAGATGGTATTAGAGCTGTGTTAGAGATTTTCTACAAAATTTGCAACAAGAAATAGTGAAATTGGCATCCAGACTCACAACACACACACTAGTGTAGGATCACAGGACACACAGTGGTGGATCCTAGCGACACATTAGTGTGCAACCAATTTTTAAATAAATTGGAAAATTAATTGTAATCTTATCTCATAACAACTTGTAATAGTTAAATAATTGTGATATACTTAGTTAGCTCAAGAATTTCGAGTTGAGGGTCAAAGGATAGGCATGTAGAGTGATTCTATTATTAACAGGGCCCAGTTTTAGTTATAGCACTAGTGTAGGTGTGAGTGGAATCAATTAACTCACGTTAATTAAGTTAAAATCGGTTTGACTAGTTCTAACTATTTGATGAGCTAGTGGAAGATCGAGTGAATTAAAATAGATTTAATTCACTAGTGATATACCAAGTAATTGATGATTCACTATTTATAGATGCGTGTATGTCAATTCTGATGGAGACCCAATTGAGACAAAGGTTTAAGACAAGTAAACTATCAGTTGTATTTTTGGCGAACTTCCCAAGTGAAGCTATAAAAGCAGAGGAAGGCTCCATATGCATTGCGCAGTCAAGGAAGGTTGATTATACTATTTAATAGGGATTAATTTCCTAGGGATTGCGTGAGCAAGGCTGGGCTAAGGAGGGGTTGAGAATTCTCTAAGTGTTTGTCAATTTTGCCTAAGAATTGCTTGACAGTTTTGAGCAGGATCAGAGTGAGACAGTCAAGATAGTGCAAGATTTTCTCGGTGTGAGAAAGCATTGTATTGTTTCATGATTCTTTGACTATGTAAAATATATGATAGAGGGGTTTTGAGCAGGTGATTTCCTTGAGAACATATTGTGTTGTGTGCTTGATAATTTCCTTTCTCTTACTTGCATGTGATTGAGCGATCGTGTTTTATATTATGCTAATATTGTAAAAGGATTCAATATCTTGTTTTAGTACATTACATGATCGGATTGAATCCATTGATATAATTTCTACATGGTATTATAGCTATGTTACCAATTTTCTACATGGTATCAGAGTAGGAATTGTTTGTGCAGCGATTTTATAGAGATTATCTGAAAATTTTGATGCAAAATTTTTAAAACCAAATAGTATATTTGGATTCCTTATGAAAAAATACCCAAATTGAAAAAAAAAAATCAGTCGAATCAAAGCTTGGATGAGGGAGATATCATCGACTTAAAATCAACTCTTTTTTTAGAAACTTTTGCGATGACGAAACAATTACAATGTGCACGAGTCAGAAAAGGAAAGAAAGCCAAGGGAAAGAAGTCGCAAGGAAAATATGGCAAGAGAGACTTGTCCAAGATCAGATGTTTTCATTGTTACGAGCATGGTTACTATGCTTCTAATTTCCCACAGAAGAAGGCAAGCAAAAAGGAGCCTACATTTGCAGCGGGTGAAGCATTGTTTTCACATTTCGAGCTTGATTTTTCTTTCATTTCATGCATGGCCAGCACTGCAATGGGATGCATATGGTATATAGACAGTGGTGCCTCATTCCATATGAAGGAGAATAGAGATCTCTTCAGTGACTTGGAGGAGAATTACCTCCTATAGAACATAGAGTTTGGAGATGACGGGAGGTATAGCATGACCGCCATAAGTATAGTTACCTTTCAAAGGGAGTCTGGCTCCTCTATGCGACTAGCAGATGTTTTAAATGTTCCATTCCTAATGAAGAATCTTGTCTCCATGGCGGTATTGGAATATCGTGGTTATGAGGTGTTGTTTAGAAAAAGGAAAAGTTTTCCTTAAACACATAGCCACGGGACAGGTGAAGTAGATCAATTCTAGAGTCAAGAACCTATATGCTCTTGAGGTTGAGGATGCATGAAAATATTTGAGTAGCAAAGCAGTGGTTAATGACTTGGTGGTTGAGAGGGAAAACTATCTCTCAACATGCAACTTCAGAAGCAGTCTCAGAATGTTGTGGAGCAGCCAAAATTGGAGAAGCAGAGAGGAGACCGAGTAGAAGAGTCCACTCAAGTAGAGACCTCCTGGAGGCCAGAATTTAGATCCAAAAGGGCTGAGGGAGTACATGCATCTATACCTCCAGGTATGAGGTGTAGCGATGTGCATAATTAATCCTAAGAAGAAATTTGGGCAGGGTCCATTGAGATGGTGTGTCTCATGGATCGAACTTGGCTAGGAGGAGCCTGAAATATAGTAGTAGCAGGAAGGATCAGTTAGATTGATGCAGTCATATGTCAGAAGGAAAAAAACTAGAGTGGCAGGTGTCATATACTGGAGTGCAGATCAGAGTTGGTAGCAGTGCAGAGTGCATGGATGTAGATGTCAGCAGCCGCGCAAGGAGTCCAATAGACATGTGCAATAGGTAGAAGCAGTCAGAAGAATATGATGACATATGCATTATACTAATTTAGTAGTTTGGAGGCTATTCAGTTTCAGGAGAGTTTCATGTGCAAACAACACTAGGAAGAGTTGCATGCAGAACATTCCAAAGGTACTGGATCAGGTCAGATTGATTCCTTTCTTGTTGAGAGGGAGTGTTGAAATTTACAATAAGAAACGGTGAAATTGACATCCAGAAACAACACACACACTGGTGTGGGATCACAAGTCACACAGTGATGGATCCTAGCGACACATTAGTGTGAAACCAATTTTTAAATAAATTGGAAAATTAATTGTAATCTTATCTCATAACAACTTGTAATATTTAACTAAGTGTGATAGACTTAGTTAGCTCAAGAATTTCAAGTTAAGGGCCAAAGAATAGGAATTTAGAGTGATTCTATTATTAACAGGGTCCAGTTGCAGTTGTAGCACTAGTTTAGGTGTGAGTGGAATCAATTAACTCACATTAATTGAGTTAAAATCAGTTTAACTAGTTCTAACTATTTGATGAGCTAATGGAAGATCAAGTGAATTAAAATAGATTTAATTCACAAGTAGTGATATACCAAGTAACTGATGATTCTCTATTTATAGTTGCATGCATGTCAATTATGATGGAGACCTAGTTGAGATAGAGGTTTAAGACAAGTAAACTATCAGTTGTATTTTTGGTGAACTGCCCAGGTGTAGTTATAAAAAAAGAGGAAGGCTCCATAGGGATTGCGTAGTCAAGGAAGTTTGATTATCCTATTTAATAGGGATTAATTTCCTATGGATTGCGTGAGCAAGGCTGGGCTAAGGAGTGTATGAGAATTGGCTAAGTGTTGGTCAATTTTGCCTACGAATTTCTAGACATCTTTGAGTAGGATTAGAGTGAGACTGTAATATTCCCATTTTAGCACATGGCTAAATGGAATATTAAATTTTTTTTTTTATCATCTTGTAGCCAAATAAATGGGTAAGGAGGCCCATGTTTATTGAAAACATGAATAAATTCCCTCACATGTGAAAGGGGATAGGCATAAGAACTTGATTTTGCACCCTCAAGTGTGAAAAGGGGAAAATACATGAAGAGAAGGTCAGGTTTGACCAAGTCAACAACACTGCCATAGGAGGAGTGGCTTACCGTAGAAGACAGTGCACTATGAATGAGGAAGAGGATATTTGGTGGAGGAAACCCTAATGGATGAGGCCCATGGAGAGAAAGCTTTCACTTGTCTAAAAGGAGGGCAAGGCAAACATTGTTTATCATGCTTGTATTATTCATTTCATTGTCTATTCAGACAATTGTGCATTCTCTTCTGTTTAGCAAGAATTTCCAGGAGTAATTCCTGTTTAGGATTCTTTCACCTTCTTGAGAGGCCTCTTGAGGGATTGCTCAGATTTTCCTCAAATCTAGGCTTGTGGCCAAGCATCCTCCATCAAGACAGTGTTATTTCTACAGCAGAGTAATGTTGTGTTGCTAGGTGTTGCAGTGAGGGTTCACTATATCACTTCCATCAGATATTTTCAAAAAAGGAGCCCCTCTTTCCTTTGAGATATCAGATTGGAGATATTCCGGAGCTTATTGTAGACTTTGGCATCAAGGCCAAGCATTTCTCTTCACCAACAGCACAGTCCCTTCTCTAGACTACGTTATTTCTGAGTGTATTTGCGGTGGGGACTTGCTCCACATGTTTGGAGGGTGAGATCTTAACTGAGAGGATCAACCTTTCTCTCTAGAGATCCTTTGGATGAGATTCAGCCATCTATTGCAGCATCATCAACTATCTACATCCATTACCAGTTTCGAGTTGCAGCTGCTGCCCAACAACTCCGACATTTATGCAGATTTGCCATTTTGTATATATTTCAACCAATCCTCTCAAGGATTGTGTATTGTATGTCTCTAGGGGTTGATATCTTTCTCCCCCTTCTTTATTTGAGCCATTATTGTCACATCTATGTATTATTGACATTTTGCATCAATTCCTCCTCAAGGATTACGCAGTCATAGCCAGGGCCTCTTTTATATAGCAATATTCCTTCATATTTCATATACATGTTTCATTGAGGCTGCATTGCCTAGCTTGAGAGATCATTTCCTCAAGATCTTGTATACATTTGTTGCCGCTATCATCTAATGTAATGGTTATGTGAGTCTTCCGGCATTTTGGTTTTAATGCATTCACTGCTATTTCCAGCTCATGTTTATGTATTGCTGAATCCCTAAAGGAGAAATATTTCAAGCTCTATAGATAGAGTCTGTAGATGGCCAGGTAGCCTTTGGATCTCATCCTTTTTCAAAGGTGACATATCCAGTAAATGCCCCTACAGTCAATCTTTGGAATAGAATCTTGGTATTCCTGAAAAATGGATATTACAGTGGTATCAGAGCATGATCTCTGGCTCAGCCTGTGAGTCTAAGCCAAAGAAGATCAATATGATGAAAAAGATGAGTTTAATCTCATCTATTTTCAGATCCAGAGAGAACCTCTCTAAGGAGGTTAAGGAGAACGAAGAAGGAGAAATGGAGGGACCATGCACTTCCTATTCTCACAGAGAAAAAGGCTAGAAGCATGAAGAACACTTGGAATTCGAAATTCTAAGTGAGTATCTTACTGAATATCAGGAAAGCCCTAGAGCTCTATATTTGCCACAATTTATTCAACAGAAAGAAGAAAGAAGACCCCTCAGCTATGGGATGATGAGAGGCAATATGTTTCTATTGTCCACTTTTGATGGATCACTCACATGTGTAGCAGAATTTTGGGTGAAGAAGCTAGAGGCTTTCTTCCTGCTACGTCCTATAGTAGACAGAGAGGCTGCGGAAATTTCAGCGCTGCACCTTGAAGGTGAAGCAAAGGATTGGTGGATCAGCCATCTAAGCCACACAAGGGTTTCTACTCTTGTTGAGTTTTCTCAAAGATTGATTGGGAGATTTGGAAAAAGGATGGAGGAACCCTCACCACCAGTTAATGAGACATGTACCAGCACTGTTGAGACCATGGAGGAGCAGCCCTCATCTTCAGCAGTTTGGGAGGCCAACACTTATGAGGAGGAAAATCTTGCAGCCTTGAAAGGGGATTCCAATTTTCACCAAGGTATGATTGAAAATCCATCTCTTGTAATTTCATCAAAAAATTTGGATGGGTCTATATCATTGCATGCAGTTGATCGAGAGTAGCAGAATAGAACTGCGTTGAGCAATGATGGAGAAAGGAGGAATCATTCCTAATGTGAGCATTCAGAAAGCAACTTCATTCAAGAAGCCATGAAGGAAGCAATGAGAAGGCGTAGACATCTGGAGATAAGAAGCTCTTTCTCCTCTCTAGATGTCACTCTCTCAATGAGCATGCCATAGCTCAAAGAGAGAATTATACTTGCAACAGATCCAAGGCCTCTTTGGTTTTGGAAGGACATGCATGAGGAGGAGATCTTTTGGAGAGATTTCAGTAGAGGTGAACTCCCACACTTCATAGAGTGCAAGATTCTTCATCAGTTTGAGGAGGTTCTTCCCTTCTCTCAGGAACAGATAGTAGATGGAGGACATCTTCAGATGGAAAACATCTCTCATGAATGTGTTGGACATTCCTTGATCCATGCACATCATGATGGGAGGTTTTTTCCTACCACCTATTTGGATCCTCATAGGGTAAAATTGATCATCGGGAAGATTGCATTTCAAGATCCCATGAAGTGTAGAAATCTGATTTGGGATGATGGTAGCCATCATGGGAGGAGTACCAAGATGGAGGGTGGAAGAAGACATCCACAATTGGTTGAGTGGATGTGGATGGTGAGCAAGAATTTGGCAAGCTACTTGCAGATTTATGATATCGGGCAGCAGGAGGCCTGACTGCACTGGTTACTCTTGAAGGAGTTTGGCCATCACTTGGAATACACTCTTTCCAAGGGTATGAGGATGAAGGAGAGATGGCAGGATGCTGGAATCATGGAGCAGCAAAGAGTATGGGTGCATAATGATGATGCAACATTCACTATGTCTTCATCACATATCTTGTATGATGAGAGCATGAGGAAGCAGTAAGAACATTTTTTGCTGGGGTTGTTCTTTGGAGAGCAAGAGAAGATTTTCTCTGACATCTTATATGATGTTGCAGGAATAGGAGATGGCACTATCATAGTGCAAAGGGGATGCTCCTTGACCTTTTATGACCAGGGATTAATTCCACCTTGGAAGGAATTCCATTGTTGCAGCAACATTATTGGAGGGTTTCCCATCTATGTTGAGGAAGCCAAGGGCAACAGTGTTGTGCCACCTAGAGACTATCTAGTGCCTCATGCAAAGGGAGGAGGAGTTCTTGCTCCAAATAGAGGGATTCTTGCATCTTTGCAAGGAAGTCCCCAGGATCTCATGGATGGAGATCAAGGCACCATTCATGTGCCATTGTTGAGGAGGCGTGGAACCATGGAGACACAAGGAGAAGATAGGGAGGATGACCATCATGATGAGATGAGGAGCACACATCCCTGTCTATTGTATGAGGTTTATGCACCTAAGAAGGTGATTGGATTGCGTAGTGGGAGCATGGAAATATTTTTTCATTGACATATGCAGTCACCTCTTGATGATGATGTCTCACTGCATGGAGACATTTTTCCAGGGAGACCACTAGACCAGAAGATGATGAGAGATGATTCACATGTTGAGGCACCATTCATTGATTTCAGAGAAATGGGGACCCTAGGAGATAACCTCATAGTGCTAAGAGTCTTGGGTAGACTCAAGGAGGAGAGAACCATTCTCTCAACATCATTTTCACCCACTCTCACTATAGATTCTGCGCTGTGGCAGAAGCAGCAGGGGAAGGATAGAAACCTTCCAACTTGCATCTTTGGCATGGGATATGTCAAAGAAGTAGATGAACATATGAAAAATTGCCTTCATGGGGAATCATCAGCGTTGTCACTATGGAGGATAGATCCATGTTGGAGCTCCGGGTTGTTGGAGGAGTATTCCCAGGATCATCTTGCTTGCATAATATTAACAGATCAACATATGAGGAGATGCATAGATCATGTGCAGATGGAGGAGATACATAACTCTTTGGAGGAATTAGCACACCCACCTCTTTTCTCTTTGAGGATGAGAGGGAACTCAATTTTGAGCAACTCCATTTTCATAAGCAAAACTTATGGTAAGGGTATTGTTTATTTTCATGATGATTTGTATATTCATCCCTTGACCATATATGTACAGGATGTGTCCCTTGGGAGAGAGATCTCCCACATTATTTTCATTACATGCTCTAAAGGGGGCATGAGAGCACATGTGGCCACTACAGAAAAACACTTATTTCCATTTGAGGTGAGCCATATGATTGATTGGATACCATATGATGGTGACTTCCAACTCATCACATATGAGATGATTTGGGACAACATGTTTCATAACGCTGGAGAAGATATCCTTAGAGATCTAGTCTTCATCTTGCCACTGGAGGGCAACTGTATTGCAGCCCAAGATCAACATATACTCTGCACTTATCCTAAGTGGAGAGGAGGAAAGCATGGGGTAGGCTATTTTGGCTACCAAGATCAGATTTTCAGCCCACCTACATTTCTGGAGCCAAAGGTGGAGGATGATTTGTATGAGTTGCCATGTTGGGAGGTAACTCACTTTGTATGGTTGATTGCTTGGGGGATGGAGAGTTTACATGAGGAAGATGTTCCTCAACATATCTTAGACTCCATGCCTTGGGTGGAGATTCTTCAGTTCTATCCTTACATTTGCTTGAGGACAAGCAACATTTGGGAGGGGAGGATTGTAATATTCCCATTTTAGCACATGACTAAATGGAATATTAAAATTTTGATTTTATCATCTTGCAGCCAAATAAATGGGTAAGAAGGCCCATTTTTATTGAAAACATGAATAAATTCCCTCACATGTGAAAGGGGATAGGCATAAGAACTTGATTTTTCACCCTCAAGTGTGAAAAGGGGCAAATACCTGAAGACAAGGTCAGGTTTGACCAAGTCAACAGCACTGCCATAGGAGGAGTGGCTTACCTTAGAAGACAACACAATGTGAATGAGGAAGAGGATATTTGGTGGAGGAAACCCTAATGGATGGGGCCCATGGAGAGAAAGCTTTCACTTGTTTAAAAGGAGGGCAAGGCAACCATTGTTTATCATGCTTGTATTATTCATTTCATTGTCTATTCAGACAATTGTGCATTCTTTGCTGTTTAGCAAGAATTGCCAGGAGGAATTCTTGTTTAGGATTATTTCACCTTCTTGAGAGGCCTCTTGAGGGATTTCTCAGATTTTCCTCACATCCAGGCTTGTGGCCAAGCGTCCTCCATCAAGACAACGTTATTTCTGTAGCAGAGTAATGTTGTGTTGCTGAGTGTTGTAGTGAGGGTTCACTACATCACTTCCATCAGCTATTTTCAGAGGAGGAGCCCCTATTTCCTTTGAGATATCAGATTGGAGATATTCCAAAGCTTATTGCAGACTTTGGCATCAAGGCCAAGCATTTATCTTCACCAACAGCGCAGTCCCTTCTCTAGACTGCATTATTTCTAAGTGTATTTGCAGTGGGGACTTGCTCCACATGTTTGGAGGGTGAGATATTAAGTGAGAGGATCAACCTTTCACTCTAGAGATCCTTTGGATGAGATTTAGCCATCTTTTACAGCATCATCAGCTATCTACATCCATTACCAGTTTCGAGTTGCAGCTGCTACCCAACAACTCAAACATTTCTGCAGATTTGTCATTTTGTATGTATTTTAGCCAATTCTCTCAAGGATTGTGTATTGTATGTTTACAGGGGTTGAGATATTGCTCCCCCTTCTTTATTTGAGCCATTATTGTCACATCTATGTATTATTGACATTTTTCAACAATTCCTCCTCAAGGATTGCGTAGTCATAGCCAGGGCCTCTTTTATATAGCAGTATTCCTTCGTATTTCATATACATGTTTCATTGAGGCTGCATTGCCTAGCTTGAGAGATCATTTACTCAAGATATTGTATACATTTTTTGCTGCTATCATCTAATGTAATGGTTATGTGAGTCTTCCAGAATTTTGGTTTTAATGCATTCACTGCTATTTCCAGCTCATGTTTATGTATTGCTGAATCCCTAAAGAAGAAATATTTCAAGCTCTATAGATAGAGTCTACAGATGGCCAGGTAGCCTTTGGATCTCATTCTTTTTCAAAGGTGACATATCCAGTAAATGCCCCTGCAGTCAATCTCTAGAATAGAATCTTGATATTCCTGAAAAAGGGATATTATAGAGACAGTCGGGATAGTGCAAGATTTTCTCGGTGTGAGAAAGCATTGTATTGTTTCATGATTATTTGACTATGTAAAATATATGATATAGGGTTTTTGAGCAGGTTCTTTCCCCAATAACATATTGTGTTGTGTGATTGATAATTTCCTTTCTCTTACTTGCATGTTATTGAGAAATCATGTTTTATATTCCGCAAATATTGCAGAAGGATTCAATATCTTGTTTTAGTACATTACATGATCGGATTGAAACCATTGATATAATTTCTAAATGGTATTATAGATGTGTTAGAGAGTTTCTAAAATTACATGCAATTTTTTAGTTAGAAAATAGTTATAGTGATGGCCACGAGAAGATCTTGTACAATATTTTTTTTTCTAAGTAAGATTAAATTCTATTAGTTAAACATAATATACATGGAGGCTCTGGCCTCTGCAGTTCAAGCCTGTATCAGTGGCATAGTTTGCAAAAAAATAGCAAAAAAGAGCTTCCCACAAAAGGGAAACTAGCCCAAAGGGAGTTTGAGTCGCTGCCTCGCGTGAGGAAACCAGCGTTATACAGACAAAAATGATTGTGCCAAACATAGATAGTAAAATATAACAAAATTATGATGTTGAGATCCATAAACTAGAGAAAACTTGATAGTATAGGTGTCATGGGGTGCAGGAGGTGTTTCTTCGACAATGAGACATCTGTATTCGTCGTCATCGGCTTCCTGGGTGGCCAGTGCTGCATGTCGTGGCACTGTGGCTTCACCACCTTTACCCATGGCCTGTTTTCTTTGCTCCTTGTCGTCTTTACTATTTCTCAAGCTGCTGCTGTTGTCTAAGAAAAAATTATGCTTGCCAGGAGCCTATTGCTTCTCCTCATCTGTAGAAGGGCTGAGGTCATTACGAGGGCGTGTTTGCAGAATGGGCAGACTGTGGCTGGGAGCCTCAGTGGGTTCCTCCCGGAAGGAAATCGAGATGGTGACTACAACATGGGGGTGGTCTGAGGAGCAATGAAAGTGGAATTGGGCAGTGTTGGGGGTCTGTGAAATGACGGAGGGGACCAAGTGAGGCGAAGGCTGCGGAGATGGCTAAGAGGCAGAGGGCCAAGCGGAGGATCGAGATAGACCAATCAGGCGACCAAATCCGTTGTGAGTATCGGGGTACCTGCCCCAAGAATGCTCCAAGGAAGAAGATGAAGAACTAGATTGAGAGGAGGGCGACGGACGGGCAGCGCAGCCTCTGCTACTGCCACGCCTGCATTGCATGCGATGCCTAATTCGAGGCATAGTGGCGCAGTAGGGGCAGAAGGCGCTCTGGGTAGTGGAAGAAGTAGGGAAGGTGGAAGGAAACTGAAGCTTAGAGGTGGTGGTGAGGCCAGAGGCAGAAGAGAGGCGCAAATGGCAGAGGATGCTCTGTGAGTAATGATGGCCCGGAAGAAATTCAATGCAGCACTGAAGACTGCAGCGTCTCCCTGTCGGCATGTGGGAGCTCAGCTCCGCAACTTTAGGGGAGTAGCAGCTTCGCAGAGGGGGAGAATGGAGAGGCATACAACCAGGAGGCTGAAGAACATAACCAAAAGGCCGAAGAACATAACCAGGCGAATGAGCGAGGAACGTCAATTTGAGGCGGAAGGAGTAGCATCGACGTTTTTAATGGAGTAAATGGAGGTCAATGTGACAGCCAGAGCTCTTAAATGAAGTTAATGGTCATTGGTGTGGCTTGTGGGTGGCCATGTGGCCCTACCACGCGCCGACCCACAATCCCAGTATCGTATAATCACCATTAAGCACCCGCATCCGAGGGATCTTGTACAATATTAAATAAGGGATCAAAAATAAATACTAGAACTACAACTGATATTATAGCTCAAATTAAGAATCTAGATGATCCTTCCTCCAATACAAAAATCTACTCTAGATATTATTTACACTGATGTCATTGAATCTTGGTGATATTTTTGCATGAAATTTGTTCAAAGAGTGGTAGGTTTCTGTCCAGAACACACAAGGAAACCCAAGGGATTTCGTCTTGGGGCTTATAGAAGCTAGGAACCTAATTCTCCAAACCCTACCAATAAAAAAATACAAACAAATCCAAGATATCCCAAATTATTTGCGTCTTCTCCTTATAAAGGCTTGATGGATCCTTCTCTCACTTTCTAGAAGCACTTTATTATTATTATTTTATTTCTCGCTCTAGAAGTTTCTCCTCTTATCCTTATCTTAAGGGAATTTTATTTTTATTTTGTAACACCCTTAACACACATCTACCTGATCTCATTTACATGAACGAGGGAGCTCGATGCCGGTTCTAGGGTTCACAAAAACCCTGCGATGCTGCTACACAGTCTTCCTACTAGGTGACATGCGAACTTGCATCAAAGATCACAACTACTCCGAGTTCTCCTTCTGACTTCTCTCCAATGCAACCCCCCTCTGGAGGGGCGGGAATTTCCCCCCCTCCTCTCAATATGACCACTTCTGATGCTGCAATCAACATGATGAGCTCTGGACAAAATAGGCCAGTAGGCTCTAACCAGACTCCCACTACTGACAACTCGGGTGACGTAGTCACAGGTAATGAAGCCCCAAAGGAGGCCAGCACAAAAAGGAAGCCTCTACGACTCTGACTATAGCTTCTTCTACCACATGCATCCCAAAAGCTGCAGAGCGTGTAAAAATTGACCTTCCTATCCATCGCATAAATGGTCACATCCAATACATGAAAGATCACGCCCTTATTGGCAAGTTCATTAGTCTATGGCCGACAAAAAAAGCACTGCAAGGATGGATTATCTCTAAATGGAAGCCCAAAGGACAGGTGACCCTGCAGCTTGGGCCTAAAGGTTTCTTCACAGCCATTTTCAATTTCCTAGAGGACAAGGCTCACATCTTTGAAGGAGGTCCATACTTTTTTAACTCTGCAGGTCTGTACCTTCGAGACTGGATCGAAAGATTCAATCTAGACAAAGAAGACTTTAACTGGGCACCAGTTTGGATCTGTATGTATTCTCTACCATTGGAATACTGGGACGAAGAGACCATAAGAGATATAGGCAACGGGTTAGGTGATTTTATAAAGGTTGCAGAGGAAACTAAACTCAGGCGCTACACCTCCTATGCAAGGATCTGTGTCTACATGCACCTAGCCAAGGCTCTCACGGACTCGGTAAGTCTATTTCATGATGATTTTGAATGGATTCAAACAATAGACTACGAGCATGTCCCTTTTCGTTGTAGAAAATGTCATGAGCACGGTCACTTATACCGAGACTTCCCTTTAAACCAATAGTCCAAATCCCCTGCCCCAGAACAAGGAAAGGATGCAGAAGTCTTCACAAAAGTCACTAACCGAAAGAAACACACCAATAAAACCCCTATCATCTCTACCGCACCCAATAAACCTAGAACGAGCAACAACTTCGAGGTTTTAGCTACTCAAGATACCCTTGTTACACCATTTTTTGGTCATCTAACCTACTATCACTAGATGGACCCAAGTACACCATGTAAGACCAATTTTACCCTAAGTAAAATTGCTTTCACTATGTAAAATAACTTAATAAACCACATTTATTAGGTTGTTTATGGTCTAAACAGGAAACCCCAAAGGAAATATTAAACAAACCTATATTTGTTTGATTTTCCTCATGGAATAATTAATTAAACCATAATTTAATTATTATTCCCAGTCATGTTTAACCCAAAAACAAAGAAATTAATTAGATAAACCTTTATTTATCTTATTATTTTCTAGGAATAATTATTTAAATCTTATTTAGATAATATCCCTTGTTAAATATGACCAAATCACCCACAAATAATTAAATAAATCATTATTTATTTAATTATCCTTCAACCACTTCCTTAAAAAGATAAATAAATCATTTATTTATTTATTATTAACAAATAAAGGGATTTGACCAAAGTCAAATACTTTTTCCCTCCAACAAATATAATAAAATATTCCATAAAAGGTGGATCTAGATTTGGTTAACATTATTTTAATCGTGCACCAAGATCTAGAATGACCCAATATTTTGTTATAAATAGGAGGGTTTTTCCTACCATTCTTCACCTTTTGTTGCCTATTAGATCACTCTAGATCTATACACTTGGTCACATTCTACATTATTTGTTGTGTGAGCTTCCTTTGAGTTCTATCTTTGTCTGGGTTTTCTACACCAACAAGAGAGAGAGATTCTAGATCTGAAGTGCTGAGGACTTCCAAGAACCCATCCCATTGAGGAGAATTGGATACACCTTCTTGTTTTCCTCCCAGGTGCCCTTAATACAAAAATTCTTTTAAAAAACATTGTTCTTGTCTTGTCTATTGGATGTATGGAACAAACTCTTGATTTTACTGCTTAATGTCTTTCTATGCATAGATCTGGTTTTTTGCAGCACTTGTCTTGATCAACTAACTGCAGATCTGAAGATGTTAGCAGCCACATTTGATGTTAGGGCTATAAGTTTTGCGTAGCTAAAGTGGTGTTTTTTCGTACGCTTCGACAAAAGATTCATACTAACAATTGGCGACTCCACACGGGTTTTCAATTACGACCGTTGTTGTTTTTCATATTCCTGCATATCCAGCTACTTCAGACCCTAGGGTTTCTTTTCAGCTTTTTGTTTTTCCTATTTTTATGTTATTTTTCTCACATAAAACCCTAAAACATTAAAATTTCTAACTTCCACGTGTTTCTGGCCCTATTGCGCAGGTGACAGACATCAGCCGCAACTGCAACGACAACTTTTCCGCAAATCTGCCGCCGGGACAACCAGAGTTGGAGGTCGCACTTTTCAGCCCAAAAACTACGACTTGGACTCCAGGTCACACTTTTCAGCCCCTTTTCTGCGACCTGAACAGGAAAACAGGTCAAAACCTGCGACTTGTGTTTTTTTCTGCTGTTTTTCTGCAATTTTTCTGGGTTTTGCTGAAGCTTCTGTCAAGGTTTTCCAGCCTCTGTCTCCGCCCATTTGGACCTGTTTCTGATCTTTTTTGCTCATATAAGTGGGAACCTAGCCCCCTAGGGCTTCAATACCCTCCACTTTTGGTGGAAGAGTTTTAGCTGTTTTAGGTGTCTGATTTTTTCAGAGTTTCAGCCTTCCCTTTTTCAGATCTGATACCTCATTCTCAGATCCCTTTAAATCAGCTCTTCTTCCTTTCAAACCACCTCTTGTAGTTTTGTTTGGACCTCCCTGTAGGACCTCCTCCCTGTCCTCTCTGCTTTTTGCTGATTTCCTCCTTTTTTCCAGCCACCTTGCCTCTGCCTCTTGGCTGTGATCTGCACCTCTTTTCATCATCTTTCTCCTTTAGATCCCTGTCCCTTTCGACCCTAGATCTATTGGCCCCTTTTTAGTGTGTTTTGAGTAGATTTTTTCCCTCTTTTAGATTAGTTTTGAGAGACCCGCCTTTTTGGGTTGAATCGATGCACTAGTAGCTGTTAATTTTCTATTATTTCAGCATTATATATTGTTTTTGCAGCATTATTTTCAGTTACGCAGCACACTTTTTCTCTTGCTCTCAAAACAAAAAGGGTTTAAAAATTAAAATTAACGCACGCCACACACTCACCCTAAGTGAAGAAGAGCCTGGTTTACACCACCAGGCAAAGACTTTAAAATCAATTGACACTGCACCTTTTTGCCCTTGTTTCGACATTGTAATCACTTGATTCTGCACCTCCCTGCCTTTGTCGGTCATTCTTCTTCCCCTCGTGCCGTGTTTGTGTTGTCACCATTGCGCCCCCAAGGCGCGCCTCCCGGAGACTTCTTGGCCTTCACCCTCAGTTTCCGGTCGATCGACCTGCTCCGTCCCGCCGTCGTCGAGCCAGTCCTCCTCCGAGTCCGCATTCCGACTCCTCTTCTGATTCATTGGGTTCTCCTTTTACTTCTGGTTCTCCCCCTGTCACCTTCACTATGTCTGGTCCAAGGCCTAATGCTAGCGGTAATCCCGGCCCTAATGTCGAAACTACTACTAGCAGAACCGCCACAGGAACTACCTCGGCCACACCCTTGCTACCGTACATCGTAGGCCTCAGCCTCCCCGATTTCAATCAGTTGATCAATGACCCTATCCGCCACGATGTTGGTTGGCCTGCTATGCCAACCAAGCTCCCCTCTGACATCCCTAAGTTCGAAGGCCTTGCTGGAGAAGATCCAACCAATCATGTCCGATCTTTCCACATGTGGTGTTCTTCCAATTCCATTACCGATGATTCCATCCGTCTTCAGTTGTTCCAATGCACGCTTACTGGTGAAGCTTTTAAATGGTATGTTGACCAAGCCACCTCTTCCCATACCACCTTTGTGACCATTGCCCAAGCCTTTTTATCTTACTTCCAGCTCCCTCTCCGATACGATACTGGTACGGAGCTTTTGACCTCTTTCAAGCAAACCTCTTCGACCCGCCTTTCCACTCATGTCCAGGAATGGCGACAAAGATGAAGCTTATGTCGAGCTCCCCCCTTCGAAGATCAGGTTTATATGGACTGGTTCCTTCGCACTCTCTTAGCTCCCATTGGCAAAGATGTCGCCTCCCATTTCCCCCAAACCGAAGAAGCCACCCTCCAAATAGCCTTGAAGTATGACCTGATCTATGCTCAGTCTAGTTATGTTTATACCGTCCTTCCTGACCTCCCCAGGCCCAGAGGCGCTAACACCCCGGGGGCATCTCATTCCACCGACGGTATCATTGGAGCCCTTTCTCATCCGTATGCTCAACCTCCTATGGGCTATGGTCTCCCTCAGGGAGGGGCCAACACCTCTAGCACTTTTCCCCCTCCAGGTAGCATGTATCTAGGATAAAGCATGCCTCATCCTTTTGCCCAACCTCCTGCTTACCTCAATGTTTCCCAACCTAACCATTACCCTTATCCGCAGCTTGGTGTGCCATCTCCTCCAGCATATGCGCTTCCACCTGCGTTGCCTCCTCAACCCCAGCAGCAGCACCTACAGCCCCCTCCAGGGCAAGTATTCCCACAGCAGGGCGCGACTAATCCCCCTTCTCAAAAAAGGCGGAGAGGCAATCCAAATCAATCTACCCCTAGTACTCGTGGACCTAATCCTCAAGGTATTGACCCTAACACTGCTAACCAACACCAGGGCACTCGGCCCAAGCCGGACAGGCCTCTTTGCACAAATAAGCCTTGTTTGTGTTGCGGTGTTTATGGTCATTACACCCACGATTGTCCCCTCTTACCACAGATGCGGCAGATGTGGGAGTCTCAAGCCACATTGCGAGGACAACATGGCTCCCCTCATGCTCCCCCTAATGTGGCCACTACTCAACCAGCTGTGTTTACTGATCCTTTCCCTCAGTAAGGATTCATGGCTGCCCAACCACCTGACGGACAGGTCACCACTCAACCTTCCTCTTTTGGTTCCTCCGATTACTAGATCCTCATGATGAACTCTGATCCATCCCCAACCGTCAACCTTCACCTTCAAACTCGGTCTCGCCAATACCCCAAGCCTCTCGCTCAGTCTGCCCCCGAGTCCCCTTCTTCCGGTTCTATAGAGCCTCTTTCGACATCCAATGGCCCCTTACATATCCCTCAACCCAAATTTGAGGTTCATACCAAGATTCTTAAGGGACCATTACGTCGAAATGTTGCTTCTGGTCGAGCTGCTCATTCGTATAACATAGTAGATGATTTGGCACAATCTCCTGCTGCCATTTCCACATTGGAACTCCTCCAGTCGTGCCCTTCCCAAAAGAAGGCTCTGCTATCTGCCGTGGGCGCTGTAGATCCTGCTGATGACCAAATGATTGTTTTCGATGCCCATCAATCAGAACATCCTCCTCTTCCTGCTTCCGTCACCTTCCAAATCCCAGTCAAAATCTGGAATGCCAACGTTTCTCGGTGTATAATTGATGAGGGGGCATCCACCTGTGTAATGTCCGCTTCGGTTTGGAAGCAACTCGGATCTCCTAACTTGGCCCCTTCCACGATCACCCTTCGAGCGTGGGACGGCCACGCCTCCCAGCCCATTGGCCTTTTTCGTAATTGTGCTATCACCCTTGCCGGTAAGACTGTTTGCGTTGACGTCGAAGTCATCGACGCCCCTCTAGACTACAACATTCTATTGGGGCGAAGCTACACCTATGCCATGTCTGCTGTCCCATCTGCGGTTTTTCGCAAGATGTCTTTTCCTCACAATGGAAAGATAGTCACCATCGACCAGTTGACTTATCATGAGCCAAAGTCTCAGACCTTCCCTGAGACAACCATCTCTTCTGTAGCCAATAAGCAAACTGTCGATTCCTTGACCAGTGTCTCTCCCGGCGTCTATAAAGACTCCTCTTTGATTGGAACTTTTCCTGGTCTCCCTCCTCCTCCTATCTCTGATCCCAGCTTATCGAATGTTTTCATGATGTAATCGTCTCGGGTTGCTCTTAAGCGACCCACCTCGGCTAGTCAGCAACCTCATACTCAACCTCGCTCATTGCCACCAGCTCCTGGCCATTCATCTCAGCCAGCCGAACCTCCTCCTTCTGGCCCGCCTCCTACAGCTGGTATCCCTGAGCCCCTCTATCATCCTGGGTCAGTTCCCCCAGGCCTCAACCATCTCGGCGCTGTCCCTCTTGGTAATTATCCCGCTGGACAGATACCTTTCCTGGCTCCCCCTCCCGGAGTCTATACGGTCCCCGTCATGGCCACCCTCTCTCTCCCTAACCTTACCCTTGGCATACCCGTCTGGTACCTTGACCCTCCAGCTGCTACCCCACCCGGTCACCCCAAACCCTACCTTGCTTTGATACCGGTTCAACCGGTCCCCCTCGCTTCCTCCGTTACCACCAGGCACCCCGCACCTCCCCAGGACCCTGCCCCTATGGTGACCGCTCCAGGAAAGAAAGGAAATGCTCGCAGGGGGGCAACCAATCAGGACCAAGCCACCCCAATGAACCCTACCCCTCCTCGACCGCCAAAGCCCGCTATCCAGTGCGCTTTGTGCGATATTGTCGGTCACGCCACCCATACGTGTCCTGAATTGCCGCACCTCAAGATCCTGGTCAACGAGACGTTTTCCGAATCTGATATCCCTGAAGTCTACGTCACTATCCTAGATTCTATCCCGAAACTCAAAACCTTGCGCACAAATCACCCTTGTGCTTTATGCGATTTCCATGGCCATTACACCCACCTCTGTCCCTGCCTTGACGAGTATCGTTCCTCCTTAGCCACGTACCTCCAATTCAAGGCTACGCATAACAAGATACCTTCTCCCTTGGTTGCGAGTTCTACCCCAGTAGGAACAGAGGATCTTCCTACTCCCATTCATATTCCCCCTCCCTCCGTTGACACAACTGAGCCTTCGTCCACCATCTTTTACCTATCTTCATCCTTGAGAGATGATTCGTCTACCCTCCTACCTGCGGACACTCTCGGCTCCACCCCCGTCGACCTTGGATCTGCCAACGTTGCCCATATGAGCCCTTTTTCTCAAGATGACCCTTCCGGTATTGCTACATCATTCGGTGATCCCCCTTCCTCTAGTCTTCCCATCTTCCAGTCGGATGAGGAGATTATGGAAGCCATGACCCACCCTGACTTTCCCTGGGATGATATGCACCATCGCGCATACTTCCTCCCACAGCACTCCGATGACCAATATGCCGTGGAGACCAAAGGCTTCATCCCCCATGCAGTCGACTGGTTCAAAAATCCCATCCCTGCGCCCGATGCTTTCGAAGAAGGAAACATGGCCAATATCTCTCCTACCATTAAAATTGACTTTTCGGTCAAACCGGGAATCGAAGAATATGTCACCTTGGGCGCCCAATGCACCCCGGAAGAAATTGAAGCTTACACTAAGATTTTCAAGGAATTCTGCGATATTTTCACCTGGTCCTACTCCGAAATGCCCGGACTCAATCCCGCCATTGTCGAACACCATATCGACACATGGCCTGATGCCAATCTAGTCCGTCAAAAGTTGAGACCCATTCATCCTTCCAGACATGATGCTATCAAAGCAGAAATCGATAAGCTCTAGCAGGCTGGTTTCATTTTCCCCATTGAATACACCACTTGGGTGTCCAACCCAGTTCCCATCCTCAAGAAACAAGGCACCATCCGTGTTTGCACGGATTTTCGCGACTTGAACAAAGCTTGTCCCAAAAACAACTTCCCCACACCATTCATTGAGCAAATCATTGACGAGTGTGCGGGGCATGAGGTTCTATCCTTTATGGATGGTTTCTCCAGATACAACCAAATTGTTATCCGTCCTGTTGATCAGCTTAAAACCACATTCATTAGTCCGTGGGGAACTTTCGCTTACCGGGTCATGCCTTTCGGCCTTAAAAACTCTGGTGCCACTTTTCAACGGGCCATGTCTTATTGTTTCCATGAATTAGCTCACATTATCCTTGCTTATTTAGACGACCTCAGTGCATGTTCTAAACATCGGGCGCAACACCTCCACGATCTGTGCACCATCTTCCTCCCATGTCGCAAGTATAATATCCACCTTAACCCGTTGAAATGTGTCTTCTGCGTCCCTACCGGCCATCTCCTAGGCTTCATCGTGTCCAAAGACGGTATCACTCTTGACCCTTTAAAAGTCCAAGCCATTCTTGAACTCCCCATCCCTCGTACCTTACGCCAGCTATAGAGTCTCCAAGGCAAAGCTAATTTTCTTCACTGGTTCGTTCCTGAATATGCCACCACCGCACATGGGTTCCTTAGACTCCTCCATTCTAACATCCTGTTTGTATGGGATACCTATGCTCATGAGTCTTTTGATGCCCTCAAGCAGGCTCTCACATCCGCTCCCTTGATCCGCCCTCCTGACTTTGATAGGGACTTCATCCTGTACATCTCCGCCTCCACTTATTTGGTCGCTGGAGTTCTAATCCAGGAAGATGACAATGGTATCGAGAATGTGATCTATTACGTCAGTAAGAACCTTGTAGGGCCTCCTGTTTCCTACTCGCACGAAGAAAAATTAGCGCTGGATGTTGTGTTCTCAGTCCAAAAACTTCTTCATTATATCCTCATGCGTTCCACCAAGGTTGTGACTAATTCCAACCCCATGGATTTCCTATTGAGTCGCCGCATCCTCATTGGGAAGTACACCCGTTGGGTCGTTATCCTTCATGAATTCGACCTCGAATTTGTCACACCAAAAAGTAAGAAAGGATTAGCCCTCGCTGAACTCATTTCTGAATTACCTACCGGAACGCAGGACCCCCCATTTAATGATGATTTTCCTGATGAACACTTATCCGCCATTACTTCGGACGATCCGTGGTACGGCGATATTCTTACTTACTTGCGAACCCAAAATTTCGCCCTCCACCTTGATCATGAGGCTCGCCGAAGAATCTGACACCAGGCTCCCCGATACCTTCTTATCGGTGACGACCTCTATCATCACGGTATCGATACTGTCCTTCGTTGTTGTCTCACACACGCTGAAGCTGAACAGGTCCTCAATGCCTGCCATAGAGGCGCTTGCGGTGGCCACCTCTCCGGACTTGCTACCGCCCAGAAAGTCATGCGCGCTGGGTATTTTTGGCCTTCCCTCTTCAGTGATTGCATTGAGGCAGTCAAAAACTGTCCCAATTGCCAGCATTTCACCCCTAAGGCGCGAGCTCCCCCAGATCCCCTCCATCCTGTCGTCACAACTGGTCCCTTTTGTAAATGGGCCATCGACTTTATGGAGTGTCGACCTTCATCCGCTGGTAACCATAAGTATATCATTGTGGCGGTTGACTATTTCACCAAATGGGCCGAGGCTATGCCCACATTTAACAATACGGCCGCTACCGCCACCCTCTTTTTCTTTAACCACACTATTTCTTGATTTGGAGTTCTGAAACAACTGGTCTCTGACCACGGCCGACATTTTGAAGATGAGATATGGCGTGAGCTATCCTCCTTGTTGGGTTTTGAGCACCAATATTCCTCCTCCTATTACCCCCAAGGTAATGGCCAAGTTGAAGCAGTCAACAAGATCCTCAAGACCATGCTTCAACAAACGGTGAATAAGCACAAAACCAACTGGCATCTCATGCTCTTCCCTGCTTTGTGCGCCTATCAAACTTCTGTTAAACCGCCACCGGGTTTACTCCTTTCCACCTCGTTTTTGGAGAGGAGGTCGTCTTACCGATCGAGTGTGAAATCCCTTCCCTTCATCTAGCTGTTGAACTTCTCCCTGACACCCAACCCCTAGAACAACGACTTATCATGCTTGAGCGTGCCTCTGAAGACCGTCGTGTTGCATTGCAAACCATGGAAGTGGCTAAAAAACGCACCAAAGCTCAGTATGACAGAAAAGTCCAACCTCGTACTTTTCACGAAGGCGACCTTGTTCTAGTATACAACCAGGCCCATGATGTCCTTGGTCATGGGAAGTTCGACTCATTATGGCTAGGCCCTTACATCATCAGTAAGGACCTTGGTAAGGGGGCATACCTCCTAGAGGACTTCGAAGGCAATCCCCTTCCTAATCCTCGCAATGCACTCTATCTTAAGAAATATTACCCTTAGCATTTCCCCTCTAAAATGCATGTTTTATTTTCTTTTAGATAGCCAGCATATTTTTCGTTTTCGTACTTTGACACTTCACCAGGACACATTTTTTCCAAAATGGGTCACTTCACCTCTCCTTAAAATCACATTTCTTCACTTACAACACTTGTACTTGGGGCACCACTTTGCCTCCTTACTTATCTTTGTTCGTGTCGATTTTCGTCATGAGCTACCATCTTGTACTCATGTTTTCATGGTCCCCCATTGGACCTTTACTGTGTGGCAGCACCATCGAGTCACCCTTGTTTAGAGCATCCGAATTGAGTCATCATCGCATTCATGGAGTCTATCCCGAGTCCCTTTGTACCCCGCTATAGTCCTCCATCCTTCATTGCTTGGTTTCTCTCTTGTGTCGCACATTATGGCCTTCAGTCCCACTGTCCCCTATGCCTTATAATATTGTGTCAGTCGCTGCCATGTCATTCATGCCCTTTATGCTCTAACAAAGGAATTCATCCATTCGCTACTTAGTCCCCTCCATTCCATCATCATCATTGGTATTAGTTTGTCTGTCGCTCTACCGTTTTCTCTCGTGCCTTAGTTGAGGATCTCTCATTGCGTCACCTATGGCAGACCTCCTTCTGTCGACACCAGTTCCTCCATTCCAGAAGACAGGTCTAGAGGGCGGTGTACCTTGGTTCCAGCTTCCACTCTTGTTCGGTGCCTCGGATCAGGCAAAAGGTTCTCTCATTACCCTTTGACTTGCTTGTTTCTCCATTCCAGCTCCTTTCAGCATGATCGAGATCCGTATGCTTGATGGTTCAGTGATACAACAGTAGCTATTGGTGATTCCCAGGTGTGTGTGAGATGTCTCAGCCATCATGAGGGGGTGGCCCTGCAGGTAGCCCCCCACATGCCCGGATGACCTCTTCATTGAAGCCTTTGATGCAGCTCCATATATTTTATGATGTCGGCCTTAGCCGCTTCCAGCGCCTCTTTGATTTGCATGTATTAGTCAGATTTTGTGAGCCCTTCCCCGCTTATAGGGGGCATTTGGGTTGTATTTGTATCTCATGTACTCAGATATTATTGTATAAGTCCTGGCTGTTATCCCAGGCACATCACATGTAGGATTTCTGTTGTATTCTTATGGCTCTAATGGTATGCTAGTTGTACTTTATGGTTCGGTCCCTTGTTTACTGGACACACTATTCTTTTGTACTTTGTCTCGGCGGGCATAGGTATGCCTCCCTCGCCGCCTTTAGCACAGGTACCCTCTCATAAAAAGAGACTTGTTTCACCTGCAAGTCTCGTCTCCTTAGGGTCTAGTTCTTCAGCACATTAGTCTACCTTACATTTCTCTCTCTGACTTCCCTTTTGATGTCTGGTGATCAAGTTCTTACAACGTACTTTGGTCATACGATTTGCTTCTAACACTCGCACACTGGGGGGTAATCTGTTACACCATTTTTTGGTCATCTAACCTACTATCACTAGATGGACCCAAGTACACCATGTAAGACCAATTTTACCCTAAGTAAAATTGCTTTCACTATGTAAAATAACTTAATAAACCACATTTATTAGGTTTTTTATGGTCTAAACAGGAAACCCCAAAAGGAAATATTAAACAAATCCATATTTGTTTGATTTTCCTCAAGGAATAATTAATTGAACAATAATTTAATTATTATTCCTGGTCATGTTTAACCCAAAACAAAGAAATTAATTAGATAAATCTTTATTTATCTTATTATTTTCTAGGAATAATTTAATTCCTTGTTAAATATGACTAAATCACCCATAAATAATTAAATAAATCATTTATTTATTTATTATTCACAAATAAAGGGATTTGACCCAAGTCAAATACTTTTTCCCTCCAACAAATATAATAAAATATTCCATAAAAGGTGGATCTAGATTTGGTTAACATTATTTTAATCATGCACCAAGATCTAGAATAACCCAATATTTTGTTATAAATAGGAGGGTTTTTCCTACCATTCTTCACCTTTTGTTGCCTATTAGATCACTCTGGATCTATACACTTGGTCACATTCTACGTTATTTGCTGTGTGAGCTCCCTTTGAGTTCTATCTTTGTCTGGGTTTTCTACACCAATAAGAGAGAGAGATTCTAGATCTGAAGTGTTGAGGACTTCCAAGAACCCATCCCATTGAGGAGAATTGGATACACCTTTTTGTTTTCCTCCCAGGTGCCCTTACTAAAAAAATTATTTAAAAAAACATTGTTCTTGTCTTGTCTATTGGATGTATGGAGCAAAATCTTGATTTTACTGCTTAATGTATTTCTATGCATAGATTTGGTTTTTTGCAGCACTTGTCTTGATCAACTAACTGCAGATCTGAAGATGTTAGCAGCCACATTTGATGTTAGGGCTATAAGTTATGTGTAGCTAAAGTGGTCTTTTTTCATACGCTTTGACAAAAGATTCATACTAACAACCCTGGAGGATCCTCAATCTCAACCCTCGGCTCCAGATCTACCTCCCAAATCCTCAACTTCTCCTCATAACCCCATTACTTCTGCACCAGCCGACACTCGCTCTCTTGCTTCTTCCTTCACTGCCAACCCCGAAAAAACCTTTGTACTCAAGCACTCTCAAATGGAGATTGACAACACTCTGGCCCTCCTCCCCCTTCAAAACTATGACAAAGCTAAACAGACCACGCCGACACACATGGATGAAGAACCTGAGAGTATAGACATGGGGGATCTGGATATCTTGGCCTTGGAAGTAGCCTGTCACCAAATAGAATATAGTTCAATACCTCCAAGACAAATAGACACTTTGGAAGTGGTTCTCTACAGAACATAACAAAGAAACTCCCTAGGCATTCTGGCAGGCAGTCCCTGGGATGGAAAGAAAATAATGAAAGAATCAAAGAAATGAGGGCGCAAAATAGATTTTTAGTAGACTATTATTATTGGAGAAATGCTTGTGGAATCCGGCAAGTTTCCCAAGCTGACTAAGTTCTACAAGGAACTGCCCCACTGTTCCTCATGAAGCTCATCTCATGGAACGTGAGAGGGCTCAATAGCCCCTCAAAGCACAGAATGATTCAAAATATGATACAGAAATTCAAGCCATCAATAGTGTATCTTCAGGAAACGAAATGCAATAGCAAAACTCTAGAACAAATCTTGGCCAAATCCTAGGCAAGGTGTCGTTCTGTTTCAGTGGATGCCTCGAGAGCTTCATGGGGGATCGCAATCATTTGGAATCCTCAGGTTCTCTCTCTTTATGAATTCCATGCTTCACATCACTTCATTCAAACTACTTTCCACCTAGTGGGTTCCAACATACATGGTCATCTGACAAATGTTTACTTTCCGCAAGAAACCCAAAAAAAACTGGAACTGCTAGACACTCTCACTCTACTCAACTCCTACAGGCGTTTCCGCCTTTGGATCTATGGGGGTGATTTCAATATGATTACTGGCTTGGAGGAAAAAACGGGTGGCAGACCTCAACTGGAGATGGACAGTATAGGTTTCAAAGACTTCATACATAGCAACTTACTTATGGACCGACAACCCTCCAATGGAATGCACACTTGGACAAATAAGATAAGGGGAGCACAACACATCGTATCTCGATTGGATTTCTTTCTTGTGTCTGAAAATGCAATTCATCTTGGAGGGGATTTCCATACCTCCATGATGCCTATTGCAGGGTTGGATCACTGGCTAATCTTAATACAATGGTCTCGACCTGGCCTTCGGTGCAACAATCCTTTCCGATTTGAGTCTTTTTGGTTCAATTATTAGGACTTTAAAGAAGTTGTCATCAAAGCGTGGAACACATATACACCACCAAAGGGGTTCAAAATGTACCAGTTCCAACAGAAGCTCCGACATCTTAATATAACTCTAAAAAAATGGAACCGCACTCAGTTTGGCAATATCTTTGCCCATAAAAAAGGATTAGAACAACAAATGAGCACACTGCAACAACGTATCATCTCTGAAGGCAGGATGGACGAGTATGACCGACATGAAAAAGATCTCCTCACCAAAATTGAAGAGCGCAGGCAACAAGAGGAGACTCTATGGAGGCAAAAATTTAGAGTCAGATGGCTACAAGATGGGGAAAAGAATACAAAATTCTTCCACATATCCACTATACAGAGATGAATGAAAAAAAATATAGCTTTCCTCAACAACAGTCAAGGAGAGCGCCTAGAGGTTCATGAAGACATTGAAAATGAAATCAAAGAATATTTTCAAAATATTCTAAGAGAACCAGAGGGCAATAGGAATCAAGCCATCCAATCCATCACGCAACATATTCCAAAAATCATCATAGATGACCACAATTTCATGCTTCTCCGGCCCGTCACCCTCCATGAAGTAGAGCAGGCTATGGCCTAGCTCAAAGACGGCAAGGCGCCTGGTCTAGACAGTTTCACAACCAATTTCTTCCATGCATTCTGGGAGCATATCAAGTTGGAGGTATGGGCTTTAGTGGAAGAATCACGCTCTATGTGCTGGATGCTCCCAGCTCTCAACACAACCTTCCTGGATCTAATCCATAAGGAGGAAAACTCAAGCACACTGGACAAGTACATGCCAATCTCTCTCTGCAATGTCATCTACAAACTCATCTCCAAAGTCTTTGCGAATAGACTCAAACCTCTTCTTCCACTTCTTATTTCGCCGGAGCAAACTGGTTATGTGGAAGGATGCCAGATCCTGGATGGAATCATCCTTTCGCATGAAGTGTTCCACTCTCTCAAGCACGATAAGAAGGTAGGTATGCTCCTCAAGTTGGATCTCTCTAAAGCATTTGAAAAATTAAGTTGGAACTACATCAATAAAATTCTCTTAGCCTTTGGATTCAGTGTTACTTGGACTAGATGGATTATGAACCTCATTTCCACCCCCAGCTTTTCCATCCTCCTCAATGGCTCACCCTCTCAACCATTTTTTTCTTCACGCGGTATCCGTCAGGGTGATCCCTTGTCCCCCTTCTTATTTCTCCTCATGGAAGAAGGCCTCAACCACCTCATTCATCATGCCATCTCTACCAATTCCATAAAAGGCATTTTTATGCATAATAGAATCCCCACAACTCATCAACATTTTGTTGATGATAACATGTTATTTGGCCATCCATCTATCCAAGAAGCCCTTTGTTTCAAAAACCTACTTGATTCTTTCTCTGAGGCCTCCGACACCACTATTAATGCCTTCAAATCCCAAATTTTCTTTTTCAACACTCCCATCATCTCTCAACGCAACATTTCTAGGATCTTGGGCTTCTCGATAGCTACTCTCCCCTCCAAGTATCTTGGGGCTCCCCTTATAGACTCTGCCATCAAACACACCTCTTGGAGATCTCTCCTAGACAATATGGAAGCCAGACTCTCGTCGTGGACTTATCGGTCGCTCAACATCGCCAGTAGGCTCATCCTGATCAAATCTGTTCTTCAAGCCATGCCTCTATACCTCTTCTCTATACTGGCTGCTCCAAAATGGGTCTTAAAAAAAATACGAAACCTAAAAAGAAATTTTCTTTGGGGATCTACGGGCCTCAACAGAAAATGGGCACTTGTCAAGTGGACAGAGGTTTGCCTTCCCAAATCAGCAGGAGGGCTAGGATTGAGAGACCCTCAGCACAACAATCTCACCATGGGTGCACGAGTTTGGTGGAACTGGATCTCTAAGCCAAATACACCTTGGGCACGACTCTAGCAGGCCAAATATGTTCTAGGAAGACCTCAGGAGGATCTTATTCACATCAACATGGATGTCCCAGGATCGCTTATATGGAATGCAGCAAACAACATAGTGCCTTCATCCAAGCGCATAGTTTTTGGGAGATTCACAAGGGAGACACTGCCAGATTTTGGGAGGACTCCTGGCAGCAACTTCCCAAAATTGCTACTCTGTTCCAGAAGCCAAAATGGAAAACAACTCTTCAGCACACTGCCCAAAATCAGGTCAATCAGTTCTGGCAACAACAACCCACACATGGAGTCCAACAATGGAGACCAGCAAGCACATGGAAAGATAATTGGCAGGAGCAGACATATGATGAGATTGAGCAGGAGCTCAGACTCAGAAGAATCAAAGTTTTATACCAAGCAGACAAGCTGAGATGGGGATACACTCCCAGGGGAAATTTACTACAAAAGAGGCCCATCAACTACTCTTCTTCTCTGCGCATACTCAAAAGGAGTGTCTTTGGGAGAAAATTTGGCAACCTGGAATTTGGCCAAAGGTCTCAACCTTCCTCTAGCTTCTAAAAAAAAAAAGACTCCTCACCTGGGATAATCTTCAGAAACAAGGCTTCTTTGGTCCATCAAGATGCCCAAACTGTTCCACTCACACTGAAACCATCTCCCACCTCATGGATACCTGCCCCCTGGCCACTCAACTTTGGGAGCAATCGGAAATTTTCTCAAGAAGAACAGGAAGACGCATTGTCGACATCACCAACACTATCAAGAGTTGGCCTTCGTAGCCCTTCCAAAGCCACCTGCTCAATTCTCTTTGGGTCCTTATACCCGGTTTCATCTATTGGACATTTTGGAAGGAACGTAACAAAAGGATCTTTAAAAATGAGAGCATGTCTACTGAGATTCTGTGGACCAATCTAAAGCGCAATCTATAAGAAACCTTAGATATCTATCATTGGAAGGACTTAGACATGCCTTCTACCCCTACTGAACAAATCATTTTGGAAAATTGGAACCTTACTCTCAAGAATACAGCCCCTTCCAAAATGACTTCCTCTGTCCACCCTGATTCTCCTATCTCCTTGTCTCCCCCTCCTACTCACACCTTCAAAATGAACTTTGATGGAGCGGCTAAAGGTAACCTAGGCTTGGCCGGATTTGGAGGAATTTTCAGAACAGATGAAGGTACCATTCTCCACATCTACTATGGCGCTCTTGGATGAGTCTCAAACAATGTGGCCGAGCTTGAAGGCTTATGGCAGGGTCTCAGTATTGTAGAAAAATAAAACTTCTTCCCTCTGGAGGTAGAGGGGGATTCACAGATTCTCATAGAGGCAGTAAATCGACTCATTATAGCATGATTATGACTAAGGTGGCTTCGAGTTGGTGTCTTCTAAGCAGATTGGAACAAATTGAAAGCTAGCTCAAAGCTTCCAGAGCCATCACCTTCAAGCATATCAGGCGTACTACTAATAAGGTTGCTGACCGACTTTCCAACAAAGGAGCTAATCAACATCTCCCCTTTTACGCTGGTCCCCTGAATAATTTTGATGATGCTCAACTCATTCAAGATTTCACTCTTATGGTGCTCTAGGATCAACATCCCCCGGATGTGGGTGACTGAGGGCGGGTGTACGTTGGCAGGGATTTGGGACGACGCATGGATTTACCACGCTGCCACCCATCTTCACACACAGCGGATCATTTATTATCTCATTGTTTACAGCTTTGCTACATTAATGTAGCACAGACGCCCAGACAGGCTCGCGCCATTAACCAATATGGCTCTCTCCGACGAATTTAGTCTTTCTCTACCCCCCTTTTTGTTCGAGCTGCTCCCCTGCTGCTGTAGAGCCCATCTCTCGAACCAGCACGGGGAGAAGGTGCGCTATCATCTTTTTCATCAAACTGACTCCTGACCTTCATTTTACACAGAGCCCCTTCTACAATCATTGGTCCAGCTCGCCTGATTTGATTCCCTCTGCACAGCATGAACAACCTCCCTTGTTCTCGGACTCCTCCACAGCTCAAGCCCCTTCTGTCCCTCATAATTCTACTTTTCACACCATGCCGCGCCTTCGACATTGTATGCATTTCCGAAGAGGTAGCAGTTGAGGTAATTTCACTCGCCCGCCCTCCACTTCCTCCACTGCCACTTCGTCCCCATCCTCTGATGACTTCACTAGGCATTAACTGGACACCAGAATAGGTCGTGGGCATGGGCGAGGGCGTGGGCATGAGAAGTCTCATTTTGACTCGGGCTGTCCCCATTTCCTCACACCCTCCATCACTATTCCTGCGCATCAACACACTACTCAATTTTTTTTCCCTTGCACCTTGAATAGGTCCACCATCGTTTCTACTATCTGTTGGGAATCTGTAATCAACAATATTGGTAAAGTCCGATCATAGAAACAACATCGTTTCAACCACTTTGGGATTCTAGGATCTAGTCCTCCTGAATCCGGAGAGGGATCTCTCCAATAAGTGCAAAGATGGATTTGTCCTTGAAGTTTGGGGTAATGATATTAGGCTAGTTATGAAGGCTGAGGGTTTTGTTTGTTTTTTGGATGGTTGAGCATGATTACTATTTGAGGTGGAAAGTTATAAATGAAAAGAGTTTCAAAGGTGAGAAGTTGCAAGAAAATAGAACAAGTTTTGGCCAGGAAGATAGATAATTTTAGGTTTTAGTCCATTGGGCTATGGAGTCATAATAGGGTTTAATTGAAATAGCAAGAGGCAAGAGTGGTCCATGGGGCAAGTCATCTATGTCTAAGGATCTCTTTAAAGTTTTATTTATGGAATGAAATGACACAACAAGAAGGGGAATTAAACAGATGAAGAACACCTAAGATCTGGTAAGTACTTCTAAACTAACCAGCTTTTGACATACACTTAAGAAAGACATGAAAGGAAACTAGGATCTGGTAAGTACTTTTAAACTAGCCAGCCTTTGATACACTTTCAATAGAAAAACATTCTTAAAAAAAAGGGAACTTGAAGGCCACTATTGGAGTAGAAACTAGCGGGCCGGGCTCACCACAAATCCTCTCCTAGCTCTGCTTTACTTGGTTACTTTCAAGAAAAACACAAAGATAACGTAGAATGGCCTAAGATCTGGTAAGTACTTTCAAACTAGCCAGCTTTTAACACATTCCAAGGGAAACATTCAGACAGTGTTTGGGGATAAAACTAGGACCAGGGCACACCATATCTTCCTTAGTTCATCTCTACTTAACATACACTGAAAATAACATCCAAGAACAATATTCAACTAAGACAATAGGACGAGGGAACGCCAGCATTCCTATGCTTAAACTAAATTAATTCATTCTTAAATAACACAGATTGGAAGAAAACATTCAGATAAAGATTTTCAGTCAGAGAAGGGTACTGATATACAGTAGGTCCTAAATCTATGCATGCTGTTCTTTATAAGAGAAGGTGAACACAGTGAAAACAGAAACAAAATAACAAGTTACAATGAGAAAAACATCACCATCAACATAGACCAGGATCCCATAAATTAGCTTGTATTGATGCTCCAAACCAGTTACAACTTCAAGTCCAATTCTTTAGTTTAGAAATTATCTACACCTCCCAGACTAAATTATCTATCACAAGCAGAGCTTCAAGAGCCATTGAACACTATTTACAGGTAGAAGTCACAAAGCTCAATTACATTTCAAAGTTTGGTAGCCAACTCAACCAACCCCTCGCTCATCTTCTCCAGTAGTATTTATAGAAGAATGAGGAGGTGAGATCTGATAAAATATCTCCAAAGATAAAAAATACAGTCTTAATGGCTTCTCGAACTTTGAGGGGCTCGATGAAGAAGCTTACATAGGTGTCCTCTGTATTAAATAAGTTACATTAAGATTTAAGCTCGGTGGGAGCTCTTTTTGATTTTTGAGGCTCTGTGTTGTGTAATAGTCACTCTGTTGATATTTTTTACATTAATTTCCTTTGCAGAAATAACTATTCGGCCGCGCTTGAGGCAAATATCTGATCTTGATCAATAACTTCGGCCTCTGTTTGAATTTTTTGCGGCACATGTGGCACTGTGGTAGCTAGGAGGAATCAATTTGCCTCAGATGTGGCGGTGGAGGCTTTCCTGTTGATAAAACACTTGTGATTTTCCTTAAACTACATTTTAGTTAGGATGGTTAGGCTTTTGATAATCCATCTTAGCTGTAATTCCCACAGATCTGTATTCAATCTCATGTTCTAGTACGTTCCTGTCTTCGACACTGATACTCTTTGATTTGTGCTTGATTCACTGTGTTTGTTGGTGTGCATGGCTGCGCAGGAGTCGTATGGAATCAATGCCTCATGAATCATTGACAAAATGTGGAGTTGACTCCTGCAAATGATTCCCTTTGATGAATCTAAGGCTGGAGGATCGTCACCCTCAGCCTTTGAAATTTTCTTCAGTATAGCGGAAAACCCATTTAAACCCTGCAAAATACGAACAACATTATAAAATCCTACATATATAGGTTTGCTGCTTCAGAAGGCACATGGAGAGAGCATGGCCGTCGGATGGCATCATCCAACAGTCAAGATTGATTAGAGGAGGTCAGAGGGAAAGCAGAGGAAGAATTAAATCAGAACCGTCGATCGCGCAGAGATCAACGGTCAGGAGTGATCGTGGAACAATAATGTGAAGGGGTCACATCATTATGTAATTAGCGGAAATATGCAAAGAAAAAAGTTTAAAACCTTTGTTTGGAGGAAAATGTAGTTAAAAACGGTGTTTGGGTTCGGAATAATCGTAGGCCATCAGATGAGATCGGCCTACGAAATCGACGGCAGAGATTGTATGTCAAAAAAACCATACATAATATATCCCGGACTTCAGAACTCTTAATAAAACCGAGTTGCATAACCATTTCAGGTCACAAAAGGAGCTTGCTGATGTCAGGGCGTTTGTGACCCAAAATATTTATGAAATCTACCCTAGAAAGCTTATCGGGTCCATTTTGGGGCCTGCTGACGTCAGCCCAAGTGTGACCCGAAATCCTTATCAAATCCGCCATATAAAGCTCATCGGGTCCGGATTTTATGACTATGCGAGGAACTGAACAAAACCCGCTCCAATCCACTGCTGCCGCGTGGGTGCTGACTAGGTGTTGGGGATCACCGGGGCGATTGAGTGTGGGCCATGGGTTTAGCCATACCCTAGTTTATCCCCCGAGCTTCTTTTGAGTGCGATCACCGTCCGATGAGCTGGCCTCAGATCGGACGGCGCACGTTAATATCGTGCTGGGCCCATAGTCGACTTTTAATGCGCGATGAGGGCAGTATCTCCAAACCACTCAAGGCCACGTGTTGTCCGGTGGCACTGATCACTGCCAAATGGAAAAAACCACCTCCTTCTCAAAAGTGGTGCGATGAATTCCGCCCAGTTTTATTTTTAATATAACGACAATAAAAAATTAAAACCCAAAAATTAAATATACACAAAGGTTTGTTGTCGGGAGGGTTTTATATTCGCGATTTGGCTTGGCACCCGCTTGTGTGGCCATGGATGTATGGAAGATAATATGAACATGGGGTTTATGCACAGGGCTAATCGGCATTGAAGTTTGGTTTTAAACAGAGACAGTGCGCTCGGTGAGTTGCTCCGATGCGATAAGCACTTAAAGGCTTAGCACCTGGTTCCAGTACCAGGGCATGTGTAGTGGAAATGGTTAAGGACTTAGCCCAAGGGGGCTTAAACCTTTACACAAAAATATGTATTTTTATGAAGTTTTCAACGTTTTTCGAGGGTTTTGAGGGTTTTGATAAGGTAAAGAAGGAGTCTTAAACCTTATCATAGGGGTTTCGATGGAGGAAAAAAGGGGCGCAAATTGAAGGTTAGGTTTTCAATTGAGGAAAGGGAAAAGGTGATTTTGTAGCAGTTTCTCCTTATAAAATCAAAAGAATTCCGGAGTGTAAAATGGGCACAGTAGGGAAGATTTGGACAGAGGCATGAGGCCTTTAAGAGTCTTCAAGAGCCAACACTTTTTGCAATAAAATTTGTTCCTTGAAGGCTCCAAAAATTATTTAGCCACCTTTTGGTATAACAAATTTTATAGGTGGCTAACACTATCTCCATTGAGTTGACGGAGGAGCCTCCTGGTTTGGTCACTAAGGATACAGGTCTTGAGCGGGAAAAATGCGTAGTTGACACGCCCTGTCCTCCTCAAGGGGCCAGTCTGAAACGAAAGGAACCCAGTTGCAGTGAGACTAAGGACACTGGACCTGGTGACAACATGGGCGACATCAAGCTAGGTTGCTCTAGCAATAAAGAAACCAAGCAGGAGGAGGAAGAGGATTTGCTTGCTTATGGCTGCCAAATTGTCGAGGAACCACCCACCACTTCTCATGGCACCTAATATGGCCAGAAGTTGCAGGTTTCCCCTCGATAGTCTTATGGCTATTTTTTCTTCAATGCTTTTTATGTTTACCAGTTCTCTGTTTCAGTTTTTGGACATCATGTTAATATTTTATGGCCGGTTTCCCCTGCGTGGGCGGCATGCTACAATTTGTATAGATTGGGACAGTAGTCCAGTTTTTGTTTTTCTGGTATGTCAAGAAAAATATTTTCAGCGAGCTATGCAGTGTAAGAATGTTGCTTTCATGGGAAAGCTCTGCTGAGGCCACAACCTATTTGTAACACTTTTTGTAACATAATATAATAGTCCAATTCAGAAGAAAAAAAACACACATCTATCCAAGTAACCATCCAACCAGGGTAAACATGTGACGAATATTTACTATGATATGCTTTGACTCCCTATGTGTTAGTTAAGGAAGTGGAACCAGCAGAACACATCAGCACAAATCTTCCACACTTGCAACATAACTTCAAGAAGTCACCCTAACTATTTAGAAAACTAGTCTCTGAGATAATTTGAAGTTTTGGTGAATTATTCCCCCAGTCGCTCCCTTGACATGGGCAAGAGTGTGACTGGGAAGCTCTAGTTTCTCCCACATCATGGTCATGGGTGCGACTAGGGACTTTTCCCATCAGTTTTATGTCTACGACTCCAGGATTTGAGCCAATTTTTGAGGCCTAGAGCCTAGTTCAATCCCCAGAACTTCATGAAAGCCTTAGAATTGAAATATCACAACAGAATAATGATACATTTGCAAAAGCATATATAAGGACTTGACTAGAACCCTATTATCCATGATAGTAATTTCATCAAACATGTTGAAAATATGTAATTTATAGGTATTAACAACATATTTGAGCATAGGTGTCTCATACTTATCTGAGAATCGCTAAGAAGCATTAATGCCTCAACATATTAGTTGCATTATCATTTATTAGGTCATAGATACATTTTTCATTCATTTGGAACTCAAAACATGATATAATCCTTACATCATAACTATTATAAGACTCATTCATAACCAACATATAAATAACAAAAATGCTAAGTATAGAATATCCATCTAAGCCACATAATAACAAGTTTTTTTTTTTTTTTTTTTAATAATTTCTGGTAGCATTGGATGTGCTTTAAGTCTTAAATTTTTTAGGGAAGATTATACACATGTATTCCAAAATACCCAAAAATAATTTTGGGAAATTCCACCTGGATGGGGTTTTATTAAAATATTTCATTATTTTTAATGAGAGCCTAAGTATAAACTTAGGGAATTAAAATAATTAAAGTGTATTAATAGAACTGGGTGTGAATATTCTAGAAAAAGGTGGAGATCGAGTAAATATGATCTAATTCATTGATTATGTTTTAATACGGGTCATTGGTTATCCAACGAGAATATTATAAGAAGGACTTCGATGGCCATTTGGAGAACACATCGAGGAGTCTAGAGATCAAATTTATGAAGAGAGTAGCACAGAGCAGTCGGAGGATTTGATTGAGAATATCTGATTGCAGTCAGGGGCAGTGATAGTTTCAGTTTGAAAGTCTTTTCTTGAGTTGGGTATACATAGCAGAGAACACAGAGGAGAGAACACATAAGAGGCAGTGTAGTATCTACACAGAGGAAGTGCAGAGGTAGTGCTGTAGCCTTGAGGGGATCAATGATTTTGTTGAGGATTAGTCAGATCCAGTGCTGGGGTGTGAGACTAGAGAGGAAGATGATTATATCTAGCCAGTAGAAGATTTGACAGAAGGAGATGACGCAATTCCTATCCTTGGTGATGCAGATCTGCGCAGAGGTTACGTGGGGTTGTCCAATTCAGTGTTGGGTCATTGTTGGATCTCTAGTGTTAGTGTGAGGAAATTTTGTCACTAATTCTATGTTAGTAATTTTCTCTGTATGGATGGTTGTAAGGTATCCCAGTGATATTTAGAACTTCTACTTAATAATATCAAACCATTATCTGTTGCATCGGTTCTCCCGCATTGGGTTTTTCCAAGGACTTAGTCCAAAATTAATGGTGTCATGTGTGTTATTTCTTCTTGCTCAGATCGTGTTTCCACATTTAATTTCCATATTTTAATTAGTAAAATTTTCAGCGTATTTTCTTCAGTATTTACTTGTATAACACAGTAAATAACTTGTATAATTTATCAAGTAGGAGAAATAATATTGTTGCAATAGGGATTCTGGGTGTAGGAATTTTCACATGGTATTAAAGCTTGTCTAGTAGTGCAAGTGAAGAAATTTAGCATATCAGAAGCACTTAGCATTGAAGATGAAGAGGGATCCTGAATAGTTGTGTAGGAAACAAATCGAAGCCCTAAGGGATTGCACAGTCTAGACGATGAGGGAAAGGTTCGTGAGAAAAATCTCTCTCCAAGTGAGTCGACAGAGAGGTAAGATTTCTAGATCCATGATTTTTCAACAGAAAAGGGAGCAGTGTAGTAGAAGCTTTAGCAAAGAGCGAATTTCCGTGGGACACAGTTTTTTTGCAACATTTTTTCAACGCAGAATAGTGCCAGAAGCAAGGAGACATGTTTTGAGGGATTTTTCTTCCTCAGTGAATTCTGAGCCGAGGGATTATAATTCTCAATTGCTGAGTAGTAGTATTGCATGGAATATCTACTAACTCCATCAAGTAGTGCATTTTCTAGCCTAGCGGTTGCACAGAGGAGAAAGAGGGAGTAGTTCAACATTATTCAATCGGAAGAAATGGCAGAAAACAGGTTGAGAGATCAAGATAGGTTGGAGAGTGGCTCCAACTATGTGATCTGGCAGGAAAGGATGAAATGTCTGCTAGATTAGCATGAACTAAAAGCATTCGTTGACAGTGTGTTAGTTGAACCTATAGATGCAGATCCACTAAAAGCCTTCAAGAAGAAGGATCGTGTGGTATGTTACATCGCCAGCAAAGGGATCACCAGAGAGATGTGGAAGGCCTTGGAGATGCTATATTAGGAATATTCCAAATAGCGAAATATTTTCTTGGAGGAGAATATGTGATATACACAGAAGTAGAGGGGAGAGCGCATTGATCCATTCCTCGGAAAGCTTCAGGAGAACTTAGATTAGCTGGCAGTTGTAGGAGTTGCGCCTCAGGCCACCGTGATGGTCAGATTAGCCCTGAACTCAGTTTTAGATGAGTGGTAGATCATCATCCAGAGCATCCGAGGTAGAGAAAGAATGCTTGATTAGGAGAAAATGTGGGCTTCTCTTCAATAGGAAGAGATGAGGAGAGACATGATCAAGTGTAAAATTTATGGCAGTAGCAGCAGTGGGACGAAGCCTAAGGAGGAGGAGGAGAATGCAGTGCTTGCATCAAAGGGGCAACAGGAGTAGTAGAGCTGGAAGAAAGACGTCTCAAAGATAAAATGATTTTAGTGTGGTGAGTATGGTCACTATGCTACACAATTTCCTCTCAAGAAGAAGGACAAGGATGAGAAGCATGATTTTCAGGTTGCAACTGTAAGGATCGAGGAGGAGGCGTTTGCGATTATTTCCCACATATCTCCAGGGGAGAATTGGGGTTATCTGGAATTTTAGCTCGAAAGAGTTGCAGTTGGGCAAGATCCTTGAGGATTCCACCTCTCAGATCAATACCTTGTTACGAGAGCCTATGACAGAAGTAGTAGGATGGACTAGTTTTAATTGGTGCAGATGAGTGAAGAAGTGATGACACAGTGGATAGAGAGCGCTAGAGTCTCAAAAGTGAATAACAGGGTTGGTAGCAGTGCAGGAAGGGACAACGCAGAGTCAGAAACAATGTAGTAGCTTCATAGGGTCAACGCAGAGACTAGCAGAAGTCAGATCTTCAGTACTAGATGCATCATGTTGAACACTTAGTTCAATACTTGGATTTTTTCTGTTGCAATGAGAAAAAAAGTTGCAGTGCAGTGGTAGTTGGCAACAACATGCAGGGTCAACAATAGCGAAGTAGTTAGTGGGAAACAGGGCCAGACACTAGCAGTGTAGAGGGAGATGTTATAGAATCAGTGTAGTGCTTCAGCATGATGCATTACTAGAACACATTCCTCGCTAAGAGGGAGTGTTGATTTATGGTAGCATCGGATGTGCTCTAAGTTTCAAATTTTCTAGGGAGGCTTAGACACATGTATTAAAAAATTCCCAGAAAGAGTTTTTGGAAATTCCTCCCAGATGGGGTTTTATTAAAATAATTAATTATTTTTAATGGGAGCCTAAGTATAAACTTAGGGAATTAAAATAATTAAATTATATTAATAGAACTGGGAATTAAAATAATTAAATTATATTAATAGACAAAGATTGAGTCACTATGATCTAAGTCATTGATTATGTTTTAATTTAGGCCATTGTTTATCCAATGAGAAGATTATAAGGACTTCGATGGGCATTTGGAAAATACACCAAGGAGTCTAGAGATCAAATTTCTCAAGAGAGCAGCGCAGAGCAGTCAAAGGATTTGATCGAGAATAGCCGATTGCAGTGAGGGGCAGTGATAGTTTTGGTTGGAAATTCTTTTCCTGAGCCAGGAATACATAGTAGAGAAGGAAGAGAAGAGGACACAAAAGAGGCAGCGTAGCAGTTATGCATAGGCAGCGCGGGGCCATAGAGAGGCAGTGTTGGGGCCTTAAGGAGATCAGTGATTTTGCTGAGGATAATTCAGATCTAGTTGTTATCACTAAGTTGGTATAGATGAGTTGCTCCACAAAACAACCTAGAGTAACTCTTTCAAACCAACTTCTAGCTAAAAATTAGCTTTTTCAGCATGAGAGAGCTCTCTTAAAGATATAGATGATTTTATTCAAATGAAGTTCAATCAAATGGCTAACTCTGTAATAGTGTTTTGAGTGTGTTTGTATGCAGGTGAAATATGTGTAGAAATCACTACCATTGGGCATATGGAGTCAATGTTAAGTAACTCAACCCATTTTCCCATCAAGACCATTTTGGGTCAGTATATCTTTGACCACGGACTTTGGAATAAAAGCAATTATGTGAAAATAAATAATATACACTCTGAAATCTTTAATTTCTTTGATTATAGAAAATTCTTTCTTTTCCATGATATTGTAATTTAATGCAACATTTCTTAAGGCCTTGCTAAAGAAAGCAATAGGTTGTTGATGTCCTTCATTGTTTTTCTGTAAGAGAACTACTGCAACATTATGCTCAGATGCAAATGAAAAAATTAGGAATTCTTTTGTGAAATCAAGGCTCATTAACATAAGTGCTTGTGTTAGGGCTTGTTTTACTTGGTCAAATGACTGTTTTGCCTCAATATTCCAATTTGGTTTTGTGTCTTTTATCAACATGTTTGTTATGTTCCTCAAACGTTCTACCAAGTTAGGGATTGTTAGCATGAATCCTTTGTCGAAGTGTACGAAAAAGGAACACTTTAGCTACGCATAACTAATAGCCCTAACAACAAAAGTGGCTGCCAATATCTTCAGATCTGCGGTTAGTTGAACAAGAAAAGAGCTGCAAAAAACCAGATATATGCATGGAAAGACATTAAGCAGTAAAAACAAGGGTTTACTCCATATACCAATAGACAAGACAAGAACAATTTTTGAAAGAATTTTTATATTAATTGGGCACCTGGGAGGAAAACAAGAAGGCGTATCCAATTCTCCTCAGTGGGATGGGTTCTTGGAAGTCCTCAGCGCTTCAGATCTAAGATTTCTCTCTCTTGTGGTGTAGAAAACCCAATGCAAAGAATAGAGCTCAATGGGAGCTCACACAGCAAATGATGAAAAAATGTGATCAAGTGTATAGATCCAGAGTGATATAATAGGCAACAAAAGGTGAAGAATGATAGGAAAAACCCTCCTATTTATAACAAAATATTGGGTCATTCTAGATCTTGGTGCATGATTAAAATAATGTTAACCAAATCTAGATCCACCTTTTATGGAATATTTTATTATATTTGTTGGAGGGAAAAGGTATATGACTTGGGTCAAATCCCTTGATTAGTCAAAAATAAATAAATAAATGATTTATTTATCTTTTTAAGAAAGTGGTTGGAAGATAATAAAATAAATAATGATTTATTTAATTATTTGTGGGTGATTTGGTCATATTTAACAAGGAATATTATCTAAATAGGATTTAAATAATTATTCCTAGAAAATAATAAGATAAATAAAGGTTTATCTAATTAATTTCTTTGTTTTTGGGTTAAACATGACTAGGAATAATAATTAAACTATGGTTTAATTAATTATTCCATGAGGAAAATCAAACAAATATAGGTTTGTTTAATATTTCCTTTTGGGGTTTTCTGTTTGGACCATAAATAACCTAATAAATGTGGTTTATTAAGTTATTTAACATAGTGAAGGCAATTTTACTTAGGGTAAAATTGGTCTTACATGGTGTACTTGGGTCCATCTAATGATCATAGGTTAGATGACCAAAAAATGGTGTAACATATTGCCCCCCAGCGTGCGAGTGTCAGGAGTAAATCGTATGACCGAAGTACGTTGTAAGAACTCAATCACTAGACAACAAAAAGGGAATTCAGAGAGAGAAATGCAAGGTAGATAGTGTGATGAAGAACTAGACCCTAAGGAGACGAGACTCGCAGGTGTAACAAGTCTCTTTTTATGAGAGGGTACCTGTGCTGAAGGCGGCGGGGGAGGCATACCTATGCCCGCCGAGACAAAGTACAAAAGAATAGTGTGTCCAGTAAACAAGGGACCGAACCATAAAGTACAGTTGGCATAATCATGAGCCAGATAAAAATACAATGAGGAATCCCATATACATGTTGTGCCTGGGATAACAGCCAGGACTTGTACAATAATATCTGAGTACATGAGATACAAATAAAACCCAAATGCCCCCTGTAAATGGGGAAGGGCTCACAAAATCTGACTGATACATGCAAATCAAAGAGGTGCTGCAAGTGGCTAAGGCCAACATCATCAAATATCTGGAGCTGCATCGAAGGCCGCAAGGAGGAGGTCATCCGGGCATGTGGGGGGCTACCTGCAGGGCCACCCCCTCATGAGGGTTGAGACATCTCACACACACCCGAGAATCATCAAGAGCCGCTGCTGTATCACTGAACCATCAAGTATACGGATCTCGGTCATGCTGAAAGGAGCTGGAGTGGAGAAACAATCAAGTCAAAGGGAAATGAGAGATCCCTTTGCCTGATCCGAGGCACCGAACAAGAGTGGAAGATGGAACCAAGGTACACCGCCCTCTAGACCTGGCTTCTGGAATGAATGAGCTGATGTCGACAGAAGGAGGTCCGCCATAGGTGAGGCAATGAGATATCCTCAACTAAGGCACGAGAGAAAATAGTAGAGCGATGGACAGACTGACACTAATGATGATAGTGAAATGGAAAGGACTGAGTAGCGAATGGACGACTTCCCTTGTTAGAGCATAAAGGGCATGAATGACATGGTAGCGACTGACACAATATCATAAGGGATAGGGGACAGTGGGACTGAAGGTCATAATGTGCGACACAAGAGAGAGACCAAGCAATGGAGGATGGAGGGCTATAGCGGGGTACAAAGGGACTCGGGATAGACTCCATGAATGCGATGATGACTCAACTTGGATGCTCTAAACAAGGGTGACTCGATGGTGCTGCCACAAATTAAAGGCCCAATGGGGGACCATGAAAACATGAGTACAAGATGGTAACTCATGACGAAAATTGACATGAACAAAGACAAGTAAGGAGGCAAAATGGTGCCCCAAGTACAAGTGTCGTAAGTGAGGAAATTCGATTTTAAGGAGAGGTGAAGTGACCCTTCTTGGACAAAATGTGTCCTGGTGAAGTATCAGATCATAAAAAACTAACAGATACCAATTTGAGGGCTCGGTGAGAGATTTCCAACGGTGCAGACGGTTTATCAAACGGGGCTACGGTGTGGTCGCAGCAGTCGAAAGAAGAAACATGGGTTCTCTTTTAATAAGGCAGTTTTCCCTCCAAATTCACTCATTTGCTATTGTTGCTGTGGTGAATGTAGAGAGGAGAGAAGGCCCTAAATCTTGCGGCGAGCATAGCGGACAAACCGACCGTTGGAATCGAGATCCATCAGTTGCAGGTAAGAGGCCTAACCTTACTCTTTCATTTTGATGGATTGAAAGTTCAGTTTAGGGCCCAAAATCTCAGAAACAGACCCTCCTTCATCTCTACGGCCGGGTCGCACTTTTTGGGCCAAAAAGTGCGGCCTGGGAAGCAGGTTTCAGGGCAAAAAGTGCAACCTATCCCAGAATTGGGCAGAAAACTGCGACCTGGGAGATGAGGGGCATTTGGTGCTGTTTGATGGCTGAGAGTTGGGTTTTTGTGTTTGGTTATGGTATTCCCGATATGTATGCTGACAAAGATGATGTTCTTGTGCAGGTATGGCAGATTTACGGGTTAACTGGAGAGAGAGAGACCTGGGTACATTACGGGCAGAGATCCAGGCAGATCAGGGCGTCCGTCGTGTGTTGGCCAGGTTTGGGGTTCTAAAGTTTTTGGAGAACCCTTTGATGAGAGCAGGAGAGCCTTTGTTGGCCCGGATTATCAGTTACTGGGATCCAGAGCATGAGGTCTTTGTAGTGCAGGGGCACAGGATCGAACTGACAGTCCAGGATGTGTATTTCCTGACAGGTCTCCCGCCACTTGGGATGGTGGGAAACACGCAGCCAGTATTACCGCGGGGGCAGCATATCATGGAGTTTGTGGAGCGACATTGTCGACCGGGTCTCCAAGTCAAGGGGACTCAGATACCGATCGGGGATCTAGAGAGATTAGAGACCCGTGTAGTGGCCGTAGCGCTGCTGCGTATCTTGGGCAACCAGGCGCTCCATCACATCACTGGGGGGCAGATGATGATTGTGGAGAGTGTGTTGAGTGGGACCTACTATGGGTGGGCCCAAATGATGCTGGTGTCGCTAAAATGACAGTTGTCGCTCTGCAAGCGGCAGGTGAACCACGATTGCTCGTATGGGACTTTATTGTGCGCCTTCTTCTTTGAGAAGATCCTGACCTTGAGGCCTCGTATACAGCTTCCAGATGGGGGCCCGAGAGAGCCCAGGATGCGCTAGTGGGGGCGGCTACTGTGAAGAGGAGGAGGAGGGGCGGTCAGGAAAGTGTTTCGACCTGAGTTTTTTGCCCATTGGGATCAAATGCCGTTATACATAGACGACTATCCCTATAGTGGGATGAGTTATTGTGGAGATCCTGACCTGCCACTTCCGCCTGGTCAAGTATGGGGCCCGATGGTAAGTGACAGATTGCTATTCTTGTATGGGCATGTTAAAGTTTTTGAATAGTAGCTAGGGTACTGATTCATGGACTTTTTGGTATGCAGATATAGCTCCGGTCAAACCAGCCGGATATATGGGACGACCGGCAGCATCTGGAGTTGCAGGTCTGAGTGGGTCGAGAGCAGCGCATAATGAGGATGCAGCCACCCTTCTGGAGGACATCCGCCGTAGATGCGAAAGGCTGCTGACCGGAGTATCAGAGCGTGGGTGGCAGGACTTAGACGACCAGTACATAGAGCCATGTGTTGGTCTACCCTCGGAATGGCGAGGTGTCATGCGGCGCATGGCGATGACCGGTCAAGGGATGCGTGATCTACAGGCTGCAGGGGCAGAGCCATTGGCTCGGGATCCGTCAGATAGTGATTAGGTGTGGGGCATATGGTGCCCCCTAGTGTGTATGTAGGGGCAGGTGGTGCCCCCAGTTTTGAGCTTTTTGTAACATGCTATGGGCATGTCATATGTATCAGAGTAGATGGACTCTAAAAACATGTTTTGCGACACATATTATGGATATGCATCATTTTTTAATGATTATGAATGTTATTGTCTTGTATGAAATGCGTGTGATAAATGCCAATCTAGAACATGGTTTGCAATACTATCTACATAGTGATTCTGTTCTCGAGGTACATGGTTGAAAGTTATGGTTTCAAATGCACGTATCAAGAGTTTCACTTGTAAATAGCATCTAAACAGCACAGGGTTATGCACATGATAAACACCATTTATTTGCATGACAAGAAGTAGGGGATCCAAATGAACGTGCAGATGGAGGATGCGATGGAAGAGGGCATCGACTAAGAGACCACGCACTGCATCATATTCGGCCTGATTGTTGGTGGCAGAACCAATGCAGACCCCGTTGGAGAGAACAAGGGCATGCAAGGGGGTGAAGATGGCCCAACCTACCGAGGCTAGATTCCGGGAGTAACGACTTGCACCATCGGCATAACCGATAAAGGGTGTGGACGGGGGGTCCTGTGGAATGGTGTTACAAGACAACAAATGAGGGGAGGAGAGACAATGACGGCAGCGTGAGTGGACAGAAGACATCGAGCGGCAACTGCGGGAGGGAGTGCAAGGAGCAGGATGACTATGACTCATATACAAACTAGAGGGTGGTATATGAGGGCTATCGGAAGTATGGCGAGGACTCGAGCTGCGGAGGTCAACAGAGATACGGGTGGAGTGATCTCGTGTATGGGTAGAAAAGAGGGGGTCAGGCGAAACAACAGGGGAGGATGCAGGGGGACTGGGCTCCAAGTGTCTCGCAGAGGAGGATAGGTAAAGAATGGTCGTAGTAGACTCCGCCATCTGAACATCAGGGGGGGGAATGTCGATGGGAGCGGGGGGATCCTAAGGCTGGCCCGAAGCATACTGCGCGAGTATGGGAGAGGCGGATTGATTTTGTTCAACCTCATACTCTCGGACTACCTCTAAAGAGGCGCGGTAATGCGTCAGGTGAGGAAAATGGTGGGAGTAATGGCCATGAACACCGCATAAAGCACAGGGTTTGTTGGTGCAGAGAGTCTTGGGGTTCTTGGTTACGGCTGAAGAAGGAATGGAGGCTTCAGGGACCGTAGACTCGAGGAACACGACTTTAACCATGGGTTGAATACGGGGCAACTCGGGACAAGCATGGGTGGCATGACCGGCGACATCACACAAGGCACAAGGCTTTGCGGGCAAAGGAGGGGTCGGGTCAGTCGTGGTGGTCTTGTCTTTGGGTGCACCCTTGCGGGCTTTGCCTTTCTTCCCGGGAGCCGTCACGACAGGAGAAGGGTCTTGTGGAGGTGCTGGGGGCACAGTGGCAACGGAGGAAGCGAGGGGGACCGGTTGAACCGGTGTCAAAGCCATGTAGGGTTTGGGGTGACCAGGAGGGGTAGCTGCTGGAGGATCAAGGTACCAGACTGGTATGCCCAAGGTCAGGTTAGGGAGAGAGAGGGTGGCCATGACGGGGATAGAATATACTCCGGGAGGGGGAGCCAGGAAAGGTATCTGCCCAGCAGGGTAATGAACAGGAGGGACGGCTCCGAGATGGTTAAGGCCTGGGGGAACCGATCCAGGAGGATAAAGGGGTTCAGGGATACCAGCTGTAGGGGGAGGGCCAGATGGAGGAGGTCCGGCTGGCTGAGATGAATGGCTAGGAGTGGGTTGCGGAGGGCGAGGGGGAGGTTGCTGACTAGCCGAGGCAAGCCACTTACGGGCAGCCTGAGATGATTGCATCATGCAAACATTCGAGAAGCTGGGATCAGTGATTGGAGGAGGAGGGAGATTAGGAAACGTTCCAAGCAGGGAGGAATCTTTGTAAACGCCGGGGGAGACACTGGTCAAGGAATCAACGGTTTTCTTGTTGGCTACAGAAGAGATGGTCGTCTCAGGTGAGGTCTGAGATTTTGGCTCATGATATGTCAACTGGTCAATGGTGACTATCTTTCCATTATGGGGGAAAGACATCTTGCGGAAAACCGCGGATGGGACAGCAGACATAGCATAGGTGTAGCTTCGCCCCAATAGAATGTTGTAGTCTAGCGGGGCGTCTATGACTTCGATGTCAACGCAAACAGTCTTACCGGCGAGGGTGATAGGACAATTACGAAACAGGCCAATGGGCTGGGAGGCATGACCGTCCCACGCTCGAAGGGTGATCGTGGAAGGGGCCAGCTCAGGGGATCTGAGTTGCTTCCAAACCGAAGCATACATCATGCAGGTGGATGCCCCCTCATCAATTATACATCGGGAAACGTTGGCGTTCCGAATTTTGACTGGGATTTGGAAGGCGACGGAAGGAGGAAGAGGAGGATGGTCCGATTGAGTGGCGTCGAAAACAATCATTTGGTCATCAGCAGGATCTACAGCGCCCATGGCAGATAGTAGAGCCTTCTTTTGGGAAGGGCACGACTAGAGGAGTTCCAGTGTTGTGGAAATGGCAAGGGTGGAGATTGCCAAATCATCTACTATGTTATACGAATGAGCAAATGGACTGGGGAAAGTGGTGTTTCTCCACATAATGTTCCCTTAGGAATAGGTTATATGAACCTCAACTTTGGGTTGAGGGATATGTAAGGGGCCACCGGATGTCGAAAGAGGCTCGTAGAACCAGAAGAAGGAGGCTCGGGGGCAGATCACAGAGGTTTAGACCAAGAGACCGAGCTTGAAGGTGAAGGTCGACTGGGTTGGGAATGGATTAGAGTTCATCATGAGGATCTCGTAATTGGAAGAAATCCGTAAATGGAGGGTGGAGTGGAGACCCGCCCGTCAGGTGGTTGGGTAGCCGCGAATCCTTGCAGAGGGAAAGGATCAGTAAACACAGCTGGTTGAGTAGTGGCCACATTAGGGGGAGCATGAGGGGAGGCATGCTATCCGCGCAATGTGGCTTGAGACTCCCACATCTGCTGCATCTGTGGTAAAAGGGGACAATCGTGGGTGTAATGACCGTAAACACCACAACACAAACAAGGCTTGTTGGTACGAAGAGGCATGTTCGGCTTGGGCTAAGTGCCCTGTTGCTGGTTAGCAGTGTTAGGGTCAAAACCTTGAGGATTGGGTCCATGAGTACCAGGGGCAGATTGATTTGGATTGCCTCTCCGCCTTCTTTGAGAATAAGGGGGATTAGTCGCCCCCTGCTGTGCAAATACATGCCCTGAAGGGGGCTGTAGGTGCTGTTGCTGGGGTTGAGGAGGCAAGGGAGGTGGAAGTGCATATGCTGGAGGAGCTGGCACACCAGGCTGTGCATAAGGGTAATGGTTAGGTTGGGAAACATTGAGGTAAGCAGGAGGTTGGGAAAAAGGAAGAGGCATGCCGTATCCTGGGTACATGCTACCGGGAGGGGGAATAGTGCTAGAGGTGCTGGCCCCTCCGTGAGGGAGACTGTAGCCCATAGGAGGTTAAGCATACGGATGGGAAAGGGCTCCAATGATATCGTCGGCAGAATGAGATGCCCCGGGGGCGTTAGCGCCGCTAGGCCTGGGGAGGTCAGGAAGGATGGTATAAACATAACCAAACTGGGCGTAGATCAGGTCATATTTCAAGGCTATTTGGAGGGCAGCTTCTTCGGTTTGAGGGAAATGGGAGGCGACATCTTTTCCGATGGGAGATAGGAGAGAGCGAAGGAACCAGTCCATCTAGATCCGATCTTCGAAGGGGGGAGCTCGACATAAGATGCGTCTACGTCACCATTCCTGAACATGGGTGGAAAGGCGGGTCGAAGATGTTTGCTTAAAGGAAGTCAAGAGCTCCGTACCAGTATCGTATTGGAGAGCGAGCTAGAAGTAAGATAAAAAGGCTTGGGCAATGGTCGCAAAGGTGGTATGGGAAGAGGTGGCTTGGTTGACATACCATTTAGAAGCTTCGCCAGTAAGCGTGCATTGGAACAAACGAAGACAGATGGAGTCATCGGTAATGGAATTGGAGGAACACCACATGTGGAAAGATCGGACGTGATTGGTTGGATCTTCTCCAACAAGGCCTTCGAACTTAGGGATGTCGGAGGGGAGCTTGGTTGGCATAGTAGGCCAACCAACATCGTGGCGGATAGGGTCATTGATCAACTGATTGAAATCGGGGAGGCTGAGGCCTGCAATGTACGGCAGCAAGGGGGTGGCCGGGGTATTTCCTGTGGCGGTTCCGCTAGTAGTCGGGCCAGCATTAGGGCCGGGAGAACCGCTAGCGTTAGGCCCTGGACCAGACATAGTGAAGGTGACAGGGGGAGAACCCGATGAATCAGGAGAGGAGTCGGAGTGCGGACTCGAAGGAGGACTGGCTCGACGACGGCGGGATGGAGCAGGTCGATCGACCGGAAACTGAGGGTGAAGGCCAAGAAGTATCCGGGAAAGGCGCCTTGGGGGCGCAATGATGACAGGAAGAAGGAAACCGACAAGGGCAATAAGGGACAGAATCAAGTGAGTTCAAGGGCAGAAAATGTGCAGTGACAATTTATTTTAGAGTCTTTTCCAGGCGGTGTTAACCAGGCGCTTCTTCACTTAGGGTCAATGTGTGGCGTGCGTTAATTTTAATTTTTAAACCCTTTCCGTTTTGAGAGCAAGAAAAAAGTGTGCTGCGTAACTGAAAATAAATCTGTAGAGAATAGTATATAATGATGAAATAACAGAAAATTAACAGCTACTTTTGCATCTATCTAACCTAAGAAGGCGGGTCCCTCAAAACTAGTCTAAAAAAGGGGAAAAAACCTAGGCAAAACACACGGAAAAGAGGCCAATAGATCTAAGGTCAAAAGGGACAGGGATCTAAAGGATAAAGCTGCTGAAAAGAGGTGCAGATCACAGCCAAGAGACAGAGGCAAGGTGGCTGGAAAAAAGGGAGGAAATCAGCAAAAAGCGGAAGGACAGGGGAGAGGTCCTAAAGGGAGGTCCAAAAAAAACGACAAGAGGTGATTTGAAAGGAAGAAAGGCTGATTTAAAGGGATCTGAAAAGGAGGTATCAGATCTGGAAAAGGGGAGGCTGAAACTCTGAAAAAACAGACGCCTGGAGCAGCTAAAACTCTTCCACCAAAAGTGGAGGGTACTGAAGCCCTAGGGGGCTAGGTTCCCACTTAGATGAGCAAAACAGATTTCAAAGAATGTGTCAACCCGGCCGAGACAGAGGTCGGAAAACCTACGTATGCTCTTGTGAAAACCTTAAAATTGCGTAAAAATAGCTTCTAAAATCACAGGGTCATTGTGTCTGACTGCTTTTCAAAGCAGCAGTCTAAAAATGTGTTAAAAGTGTGTGACTGAGGTCCTAGTCATAGTTTTTGGGTTTGGTAGCACTCGTCTGCTTGTCTCGCTACAGATTTAAAGGTTGCCTCGCTTATACTTGGTCCCAGAATCGCGCAATAGGGCCAGAAACACGTGGAAGTTAGAAATTTTAATGTTTTAGGGTTTTATGTGAGAAAAAAACATAAAAATAGGAAAAAAAATGCTGAAAAGAAACCCTAGGGTCTGAAGTAGCCGGATATGCAGGAATATGAAAAACGACAACGGTCGTAATTTAAAACCCGTGTGGAGTCGCCATTTGTTAGTATGAATCCTTTGTCGAAGTGTACGAAAAAGGACCACTTTAGCTACGCATAACTAATAGCCCTAACAACAAAAGTGGCTGCCAATATCTTCAGATCTGCGGTTAGTTAGACATAAAAGAGCTGCAAAAACCAGATCTATGCATGGAAAGACATTAAGCAGAAAAAATAAAGGGTTTACTCCATATACCAATAGACAAGACAAGAACAATTTTTGAAAGAATTTTTATATTAATTGGGCACCTGGGAGGAAAACAAGAAGGCGTATCCAATTCTCCTCAGTGGGATGGGTTCTTGGAAGTCCTCAGCACTTCAGATCTAAGATTTGTCTCTTGTGGTGTAGAAAACCCAATGCAAAGAATAGAGCTCAATGGGAGCTCACACAACAAATGATGAAAAATGTGACCAAGTGTATAGATCCAGAGTGATCTAATAGGCAACAAAAGGTGAAGAGTGATAGGAAAAACCCTCCTATTTATAACAAAATATTGGGTCATTCTAGATCTTGGTGCATGATTAAAATAACATTAACCAAATCTAGATCCACCTTTTATGGAATATTTTATTATATTTGTTGGAGGGAAAAAGTGTTTGACTTGGGTCAAATCCCTTTATTTGTGAATAATAAATAAATAAATGATTTATTTATCATTTTAAGGAAGTGGTTGAAAGATAATCAAATAAATAATGATTTATTTAATTATTTGTGGGTGATTTAGTCATATTTAACAAGGAATATTATCTAAATAAGATTTAAATAATTATTCCTAGAAAATAATAAGATAAATAAAGGTTTATCTAATTAATTTCTTTGTTTTTGAGTTAAACATGACTGGGAATAATAATTAAATTATGGTTTAATTAATTATTCCATGAGGAAAATCAAACAAATATAGGTTTGTTTAATATTTCCTTTTGGGGTTTCCTGTTTAGACCATAAATAACCTAATAAATGTGGTTTGTTAAGTTATTTAACATAGTGAAGGCAATTTTACTTAGGGTGAAATTGGTCTTACATGGTGTACTTGGGTCCATATAATGATAATAGGTTAGATGACCAAAAAATGGTGTAACACTGAGCTTATTTTCACACCTACCTACCCTAATCTGGCAGAATTACTTCTATTCTAAATGATACAATAATTCCAGTGTAACCAGGAAAGCAACTGCTCTAATAATTTTGTTCTTTCACTATTTTCCACTAGACTCAGGAACAAACCTGTTACTGGTATATGATAGGAATTCCCAACCTGGTCTTCATCACTGGGGGCTTGGTAAACTTGAACAACAACAAAAATGCTGAAAAGGTATGGTGGCTTTTTGATGAATAATTTCTCAATATAGACAACCACTGGATCAAGATACACTTGACCTATTTCTGAATATTCTGACCCAATCGATCCAACCTCACAACTTGGTACAACACATGTGTTCTCTATGTTTGAAAACAAATCAGAACATGTTTGCATTTTATCTGAGTAATTAAGGTATAAGGGTGGAGGAGAATCAAACTGAGTCAATTCTTCCTCTGTTTTAAGCTTCGCCTCTCTGTCCAGCAGGTTCACCTCCACATCAATTGTAATATTTTGAATTTCTTCAAGGGTTTTTGTGTCTCTTTCTCTTACTTGGAATGCCATCTCTGGATTAAAGGTATCTGAGTATTGCAAGAGAGCTACTACTGTGGGTGGCCTTATATCAGCAGGCATTAAATGATACACCTTATTGAACTTTGCTGAAACATACTGTCTTGTTTCCCCTGGCTGTCTTTTTAAATGTTCATACTCCTCTATGATAAGAAAGACATTTCCCATGATTACCCATCGACCTAGGAAAAATTGTATGAATTGATGGAAATTTCTCATGCTAGCAGCTGAAAGGTTCTCAAACCAATTTTTAAGTTCACCTTTCCATGGTGGAACAAACATCCTGCTACATACCTCATCTTCTGCCTTTACTGATGACTGCAATATACTAACCAAAGGATTATGGTAAACATGCAACATGAGTTTTTATGGAGGATTTTTAACAAGAAAACAAGCCTCATTCCAAACTACTGCTTTTCTTCTGTGTTGCCACTGATTATCTTCAAGCAACAAGGATGACTCTTGTTTCTTATCATTTTCCATTATAATGAACTGCTTGGTGTGCTCTTCATCATCTTCTTTGTCATACAGAAGCTTGCAGGGGAGATGTAGACTCTCAATCACCTCGGGTAGAGGATCATAAATAGTAACAATATGTTGTGTTTTTTCCTTAACATGCCAAGAAGAACTTAATTATGGAGACCTTTAAAGATTTTCTTCAAGGTTAGCAAACTTGGAAAGAGAATTTGATTGGTCTTTAAGTAGAAAACTTGATTGGTCTTATTTTGGAAAGATTTCTTGGCTTTCATTGGGCCCACTTGATTAGTGTTCAATCTCTAAATACAACACTATTGGTTGAAGGTACTGTTGTGGATCTATACAATTAAGCTCTGCTACCTCTGTTTTCGAATCACTAGACTGCTATTGATTTTTAGTGTTGTCTTCTGGGAAATACTCTCGCTCTTTTCCTTTTTCATGGAGGATAAGCTCACCTCCCTCTTCTTCAGCATAGGCTAGAATATGGTTTTCTACATTCGGTCCAAAAACCACCATGGGTTGTTCTTCTTGGAGATTAAAGGGTGTGAGCCTTTTTTCTGTAATGGCTTCTTAGAACTGCTCTTAAGGGGGGTCGAGAGGTTTCTTTGGGAGGATCAACTTCTTGCTTTATGGAAGAGGATGTAGTGGACTTAAGAGGGACTAATTCTTCTAATGGCTTCTTCCCTTTACTAGGAGGACTATGAGGGGTTTGTTCTCTTGATATCGATTCTTCATTTTGTTGCTGCCCTCGGGTTCTCTTTTTGGAGGACCCGAAGTCATATTTTTCGTGGAGTTTAGCTTGCATGAAATCCATGAACTAACTATAGTAACTTTCAATTTCTTGATCCTCTGGAGGGACTTCCTCTTCTTATTGTTCCCCTTGCAGGATGGGGTCACCCTCCTCATCATCAGAGTAGGCGAGGAATTGATCTTCTTGGTTTTCAGTGACTTCCTCGGCTTGTTGCAACAGCTGCAGAGGGGGCCTCTGATATTGAGGATTAAACCCATGGTTAGGAATCATTTGGTTGGAACAAGCATGGGAATTCTTGGCCTTTGATTCAAGCTTAACCAACTTATTTGAGAGTTTCTTTATCAGCTTGTTCATTTCTTCAAGTCTATACTCCTGTGATTCCCTCTGCCAATGTGAGGTAGAAGCCTCCTCCCCCTTCTTTCTTCTAGCTTCATGTTCTGTCTTCCCCTTGAACTTACCAGTAGAATAAAAGTTTGATTTGACCTCTAATGCATCATTCTGTATATGATCCAAAGATGAGGATATTCTTTCTCTTAAGGTGAACCCAAACTCTGGTTCAAAATCTCCTGCAAAGACCACCTTAGCAGCTACTTGGGGAGGCTTTATTTTAGCAGGAAGATTATTATAGAGCTTATTGAGCCTTTTTATAGATTCTGTTACATACTCATTTTGTCTCTTTTTAAGAGTGTTGAAATCTGTGAGGACATATCCATGGTCCCTCTTTTCTCCCCATTTTAGTGTGAAGAAATTCTCCATTTCTTCCCAAGATGTGACTGTATTATTAGTAAGATATTTGAACCACTTTCGAGCCTCTCCATCCAAGGATTGGACAAAAATTATCAACACCACATCTAGGTGCTCTAAATTTAAATTCTCAACAAAAGCGCGAAAGTTTTCAATATGTTTTTGTGCAGAATTACTATATTCCTCAGTGAATCGAGGCAAACGCTCTAGATAGTCTTGTGGAATATCATTTATAGGCTGAGGGAGGGACAAGGGGGCATACTTGTTCAAAAGGAAACTTGGCACAACCATTTGATTTAGAGGTGGAGGTAGATGGTGCATCTGAATCTAGTGTGAGGCCTAATGAAAGCCAAGATTACTTTTGATTAGGATTATTTTACAGTGGAGTCGCCAAGGTGAGGAATGTACAACTCTCAACCGTTCGTGCTCACCTAATTGAAGGGTGAATATAATGTCGTATCCCAGTGAAATCATTTCTTCATTTGTGTCCTCGGCAACGATGCAAAAAAAATGTTGTAGCTCTTAGAGACAGCCCTGAGTTGCAAAATACCAGTGCCTAGGACATCTTAAATTAGAGGTTGAATGTGAAAAATTGTATGAAATGCCTCTAACAAAATCTGAAATAAGAGAACAATGGTTTTGGTGGTACATGGATTGAGAAGACCATAGAGTCGATTCATGTGAATTCCTTATATTGTGAGAGGGCTCAAGAGGTTGTGAGACTGATGGATTTTAAATGGGCCAAGTATAAAACAATGAACATAAATATTAAAATACGCAGAAGTGTTGAGAGAGAACAGAGAAGGAACCCATGAGAGATAGGCTTAAGATATTTAAGAATCTGTCCCATATGAACTTAGAGGAAATGAATATAAATGAGATATGGACAGTAAGAGAGGTTCGTGGAGCGTGAATGAAGGGAGTGAAACAAACTTAATACATGAGCATTAACACTTGAGCGTTATACAGACACGAATTCATGAATAAAATTGCAAACCACCGACAGCTACATTACACGAACCATCAAAGAAGAATAACATGAAATATGATTAAACATAAAGAAGAGATTACTGATAACAAAAGAAAAAAAATACATACTATTCATTTCTCCATCTGGAATCCAAATATCATCTCTGTATTCATATTAATTTTTAACAACTGTCCCAAATATGTGTCTCAGAGCACTAGGAGCACAATCATACAAAACTACAGCAAAATTCTTCAAAATTCCAGAACTTGTGTTTCATCTAATAAATCCCTACATATAGATTTCTCCCTGAGGTTTTATGATCAAATATTCTGTCATGATTTCCCCACAGAGGTGAAGTCAAAATATCCTAACAAACTATCAGAGCGTTCTTCAAGAAATCGCTCCTACAACAGAAAAATCAAAACAAAATTGGGTAAAATTGGGATTTTACGAGCAAAAAATCACTATCTAATAGTAAAAATAAGCAAAACAGTTAGCCACGAAGGCCAAATTCCATAATCTTCAAAGGGGTGGTGAGAAGTGGTAGATGGTTTAGACTTCACCATGTAATTCCATATGTTATTTGGCATCCTCCACTCTCTGACTCTCATTATTTCCACTCGTCGTTGCGGAACGGTCAGTTTCCCTGTGTACACTGAACTTTTTAGTATGGAGCTCTTAGAGGGACTGCAAACACTGTGACCGCATGTTCCACCAATTAGAGACTCGTGCTGTGTTTGAAAACTAGAACCAGATTTCAGAGGGTGTCTCCAGTGGTAAGAGGTATCGGAGAATAGGGGTGCAAAATGATGAGAGGAGGGCACGTGGAGTAGTGGGTGGTAATGAAAACCACCTATTTTGGAACCCTCCCCACCATAGTTAAAGTTTGAAGGCCGGGGGGTGTTCGAAGTGTGTTAAGGACCATCAGGTGTATTGGGGTGGAGCAGAAGTGACAGAGAGATGCGAGAGGCTTAGCGGTAGTGGGATGCGCGCCAACAGATGAGAATGGTAGGATTCATGGAATTGTAATGGTAGTGAAGGAATGACGTAATCGTGGTGAGTGGAGTATTATGATGGGGAAAAAATGCATCACAATCGTAATTATTTACCATGGAGCAGTAGTGATAAGCCCTAAATGGTGCAAAGTGCGAAGCGTGGGGAGAAAGGAAGTGACGTGGAGGAAAGTGGGACCAGACTACAAATCGCACATTGCAAAGTTTACGTGCGAGCAGGCGGAGGTTAAGCGTTAAAACCTGCAATGGACGAAGTGCGAGGAGGAGGTGAGGTGGCACGAACAGTGGTGGGAGCATGCTCGTAGATCGCAAGTCGTAAGATTTAGCTGGGAGTAGCGGGTGGTAAATGTTAAAAGCTGTGGGGAGTGATGTGTGATGACGAGGATGTGACGTGGAGGGAAAGTGGGACCCATCCGCATCACATCTTAAACAAAAAACTTTGCAGGCGCTTAAGGGTTAAGTTGTAAATTGTGCGATACGTGATATGCGACGAGTTAGTCGTTGCAAAGTGCGAAAAGGCGATAGGTAAGGAAAGTACGGAATATGATGGTTTGCATGCAGATTTGGGTGGTGTATATAGGTTGGATGGGTCTCACTAAGTCGCGTCAGCGGCAAGATAAGTTTCGGTAAGTCTTAAGATGTAAAGGTTAACACTTGTGGGGAGCGGTGATGCAAAATGACGAAATGTAGCGCGGGACTTTTGAAAAGGGAAAGTGAAGGGTAAGAGAGGGTAAATGAAGGTAAAGAGGATTAATGAGATGAAGGATGGCGGAAATGAATTTTTCTCACCATTAAACCTTATTGGCTACATTTTCCCCTTTCTAGTGAACTGAGATGTAGATTGATTCCTTTAAAGCTCTTTGACAGTCAAGACTTTCCTTCCTTTCATTACGGGAATTTTGACGTCTAAAATGGGCCTCCTAAGGAAAATGTACAATCAAAATTCACTTTATGAGAACCAATGACATTTTAGGGGATGACATCATCTCCAATGGTTGAGGTGGCAATGATTGAGTTAAAGGTACTTACTTGTTACATTTTCAATGGTGGATAAAAACTCATGGTTAACCATGGTAGTGCTCTAAGTACTTTTAAAGTCATAAAGTATAGTACTAATAATAAATGTCATTTCACACTTTTTTAATAAAATATTATTATTGTTATTTCATATTTTTTGAAAGAAACAATGTATATCCTTACATAATCTTCACGCCTTTACACATTTTTCAATAAATATTATATTATGTCATATTTTAGAATATATATTATATTGTTTTTTCTATTATATATTATTTTTTTTATGTTATAAATCAAATCAATTCAATATGTAATATAAAAAAAATACATAAAATAATATATTGCATTTACTATATTATATTGTTTTATTTTTATATAGTATATTAATTACATGTTATTATATAATTTAAATAATATAAATTTTAATTAATAGTATATTATACAATTAAGAATTTATGAATTTATATTTATAATTTATTTTTAGTTATTTAAGTACAAAGTACAAATGCATTGGTTGTTCAATGATAATGACATTTTATTGAAAAGCTCACTCTTATTTATAGTCACATCAATACAATTTTTTTATTAATTTTATTTTGGTACACATTTTCAACGTTATTATATAATTTAAATAATATAAATTTTAATTAATAATATATTATACAATTAAGAATTTTTGAATTTATATTTATAATCTATTTAAAGTTATTTAAGTATAAAGTACAAATGCATTAGTTGTTCAATGATAATAACATTTTATTGAAAAGCTCATTCTTATTTATAGTCACATCAATACAATTTTTTTAATAATTTTATTTTGGTGCACCTTTTCAATTGAATTTAACCATGGTTACATGGATTGTGGTGCAAAAAGTAAAATGCAAATTCACAAATATTGTTTTATTGATTTAACTATTATTTTATTATTTCCTTAGGAGGCCCATTTTAGACCTCAAAATTCCCATAATGCTCCTTCCCCCCTTTGTGTGTGGTCACAGGCCAACAAAATGATTGTCCAAGAATTTTTGGAGATCCGAAGAAATAGATGATTTTGATGTTGGAACTTCTAGTGAGCATTGTGTTGGTGGATTTGACGCATGGGTGTACGAAATCACACCATTTTAAGGGGTGTGGTCTACCCCTATAAACTATTGGTCATAGGCAGAAAGTGGTGGAGCTCAAAAACATATAATCTAGAGGAAAAAATATGTGAATGTATGCTCAAAGTAAACTAAAAACTAAAACACAAATATACAAAAGCTATTGAAGAGAGTCAAAACGATAATAATGCAAACGATGGCTCAAAGGCCTCTTCTTATTAAACGTTTGAAATGGAGAAGAAATTTTACCCACTTGCCAAAGGGCCCCTTGGCAATGGTTCTAGGTCTCGATGCAAGGATATTGGTTTCCAAGCTCTGCCTCTGATGCAATCTCCCTCTCTCTTTGCTGTGATGGACTAGGATTGTTGGGTGGCCAACAATCGAGTCCCCTCTATCTCCAGCTCCAGGTCACACACTGCTAGTATTGCTTGGGAAATTCTGGCCAGCATAACAATGTGATCACAATTTCTTCATCTCTTGGTGGCTTTATATAGGGGATTTCAAATCCTCCTTCCCTCCCTTAGTACATGATAGATGGTGACCCAAGGGAGAGGTATGATTCCATTGTGTGCTCCAAATATTCCTTTGTGTGCTCACATAGTGTCTAAGGAGGCATTGGTTGCTGTCCTTAGGCGACTTCATATAAGGAGTAACTGTCCTTTGCTTTGGGTGGTCTCGAAAAGTGACATTTTTCCATTTCTAGGAATGTGCACTTATCGGGAAAAAAGGTGTGCAGAAGGCGCTCTTCTCGAAGGATTAAGTGCACAATTTAGCATTTAAGACTAGGTCGAATCTGATTTTCTCAAAACCTTAGAGATTTTAAATACTTCTTAATTCCATAATGTGTTCCTGCCCGTAAATCCTTAGGCTTGACATTAATTAATACCATCTTCTACTGTACTATTTTCCAGTGTTAACAGTTGCCCCCTAATGTGTGAGGTCTAGGAAGGACTGTATAACCAAAATACATTATAGTTTTTTTTCTGTATCATGCGCAGAGAGAGAGAGAGGCCTACGTGAATCTTGGAATTGACAACACCTTGCACCGTTTCCTAGATGACCATGGCCTAAGGGACCCCTGCAAGAAAACAAAATATACAACATATATACAAATTTTCAACGAGGCAGGCATGCCCCATGCTCGTGATGCTATGGCTAGTTAAACAAAATTGACAGATACATGTGATGTCTACATCACTATCGTGGTAGTGATGTTGGCATTTGTTGACGACGACTGCTGATGTCCTCAGGGGCGTTTTTTCTTTGACGATAGGTGGAATGTGGTACCCATATGCGTAAAATTGGTATGGCATCTAGCTGCGCAATGTACACATATGTGCTGGTTGGGACCTTCCCGTGTAAGCATTATTGACAGAGACGCTTATGGAGGCACGGGTCTTCGACAGATCTTAATCAAAGTGCAATGGTTGTAAGGTACGATACCATCTTGACATGAAAGATTTTGTCATAGTCGAATGTTAGGAGGATCGATGACATCTGTGGACAATGATGTCTCCCATAGTGCCACCTGAGGATACCCCTTTGCATGGGGAGGGGTGACCCAAGGTACTGCTTCCTTTTTGGAAAGGAGGTGTCGAGGTCAACAAAAAGGAAGCCTTAACCGAGCCATGAGTCGTCGACCTGAGGTGTCGAGGACCTAGATGTGATGGGTTTAACATAGGCATGTTGGTGAGAGGTGACTGAAAACCAATGATGGGGATTCAGTGGCCCGAGGTTGAAGTATACTTTAGCAGCTTGGGGATAGTCATAGTTATTTCTGAAGGGAAAATCCCTAGAGTCGGTAGGACTTCCAGGGCGGGTGTGAACCGCGAGGGCGGGTGTGAACCGGCTATGAATGTCGTGATGGCGTGAACGTGGGGGTGAAATACTTTGACCAAGGGGAATGATGGACTGTTGCCATGGGGGAAAAGATCAAATATGAGGGCAAGGCGGCGATGTGCATCGTTTGCGGTCTTTGTACACTTACCAAAAGAATAAAATAATGAGGTTTGGTTTGTACAAAACACAGAAATGGGTACCTCGAAACATGAAAGGGTTCACTCACTGAAGGTGTGAGGATGGTGTTTTGCTGGGGGTGGGGGTCCCATTGGTTGGTCCAATGTGCGGGGCTGATGAAGCAGATGGAGGAGTGTTGCAGATGGGATAATGGTGATGGAGGTATGGTGGGCCAAATGCGATGCGCGGAGGTGCGCTCTCAATCTGCGTGTACAACCTGGTCTTCTGGGAAGGGGGTTTGAGTTTGAATGGTAAACTTTACCTTATGCATGATGAATGGATGGGCACGAGGTGCTTCCCAGACTGAAATGGTATGGCCATGGCGTCACTTGTGCTGTGATATATGGTCTACTTTGGCTAACGAGCACCATGGAGGGGAGGCTCTACCGACCAAGGCAGACGTTTATCATGTGCAGGGTGAGGTGATGATAAACGCAGTCGAGTATGAGGACCCTATGGTTTATTTCTGATGGAGAAATGAGGTTAGGATATGCAAAGTTTTCTGGGACTCTATCATGCTGGGGGTAGAATGATACCTGCTTCGGAACCTTCAGTGGATGGTGTTGTAAGTAGTTTGCGGGTTCTTCCTGCAAAAACAACTACCTCAAGTGAAAGCATCTTCTTTTAATCAAACATTATTGAAAGGCATGAGCTTTAAAAAAGGAAGATGGGAGGGTGCATACCTGTCGGCGCTAAAAAATTATTTTTCCTGGAAAGCGAATGTGTGGCACCACTTTCGTTCATCATGGCATACTGATGATGGTGCAACTTACGGTTTTTGGAATGGACCTTCTGATCTCCTGTTATGGACCTCCGAAGTTCTGAAAAGGGGCGATAAATATGGGATTATGGCCCTAATCCTATTCATTTGTACTTGCTGAGTTTTGGGAGATCAGAGGTGCTTGCAGAGCCTTTTTTTCCATTGCGGTCAGCTTGTGTACTAGGGACTAGAGATATTATGCCGAGGTAACTTTCATGACATACTCCATTGTAATTTCTTTAGTTTGAGGGTGCCAGAGGCCGTACAAATTAGGTTTGTATGGCTTCTGAGTGATTTTTTTCCCTAGATTGCGCGGGCAATCTAAGAAAAAGGGCGCCTCCTTTTCACGCGATTCTGAGGGACAGGCACGAGAGGGCGCGTTGTTCCCTATTTTTTTGCGTGCAAAGGTGCACCTATGAAAAATACAGGTGCGCAAGGGTGCACCTACCTGAGGGACAGGTGCACAAAGGCCATGATGACAGAAAATTTTGATTTTTTGTCTATTTTTGATGTTTTCTCTATCCTGATGGGTACCTGTGTTGCTGGCAGGTTGGTGTGGAAAGAACGAGACTGGCCCGAGATCCAGACCGCTCTAGCTACTGATGCTGGGGCATGTCGTCAGTTGGCCGCATGGGGCCTTCTGAAATTTGCTGAGAATGAGGTCCTATGGTCGCAGGACCATTTGTTACATTACATTATACAACTTTGGCGCAGGCGGCGCAACATGTTCGTGCTGCATGGGATGAACCTGGTGATCTGTCCTGAGACAGATATTTACTTTGTGACCGGGTTACTACCTCAGGGTGAGGCTCTGAGGTACCCACTCTCTACTGGGAGAGTGAACCTTGACAGATTCCAGAGGCAACATTGCGGTAGTGTGCCTCTTACTGAGGGGTGCATCAAGATTTCACTAGTGACAGATGTGGCAGAGTGGCGTGCTCTGGAAGTTATTGTGCAACTGGCAGGGTCGGTTGCTCCACATCGAGCATTTGGCCCGCAGGTTGGAGTTTTATGCAGACTGAAGGGCGGGCATTTTTTTGATTTTGCCCGTTTTTGTTTTGATGGCATGGTGTCGCAATTGAACAAGGTCCAACGTGGATCGAAGTCTTTTGGATATGCCAATATCTTTTGCAACATTATGTATGAGTGGGCGGTGCTACTGAGGCCAGTGGTGGCAGTGCTTATTGGGGGGTTGTGGGAGCCACGCATGAGGAGGTGGGCTCTGGTGATGCCGCAAGGTGGTGGTGGCATGGTGGGTCATTATTGGAACGACACGACGGAGGCCTACTTTGAGGCCAATCCACAAATGTTCTTGCCATACTCGTATGCGGGGATGGAATTACAGGGTGACCTAGACATGGGTCTCCCTTTCGGTTATGTTTGGGGACCTGCAGGTATGCGTTATATTTTTTCTGCATTTGTTTGAGTATTTATGTACTTATGTGTTTTGTTATTGACACTGGCATTATTTCGGTTACTCGTGCAGATGTTGGTGAGGTAGGTTGCCTCGTGGCCCAACTGGTGGGTCACAACCCTCCGCTCCGACCTCGAGGTGGTCAGGGAGGAGGAGTTGTAGGTGGACCAGGTGGGGATGTTGCTAGCCCTTCTGGTGAGGGTAGCATCTCAGCTGAAGCAGAGGTTATTGCTGAGAAAGCTCGTGCTGATGCAGCTGAGGCTCGCAATGCAGTACTAACAACTCAGGTGGCAGCTCTTGAGGACTTCCGAGGTCGAGTGGACTGCTTGACCTAGGGTATGCCTGCGCAAGGTTTCATGGATGACCTCGAGGAGGTTCGGTTAGAGACAGTGATGGCTCGTGAGAGGGATTATCAGCCCACTCTATGTCGGGTGGCAATCGCGGTGGCGACAATGGCTCCGGTGGTGGTACCAGGAGCAGTGGTGGGTCCAGGTGCTCCTATTGAGGGGGCACCCCCCTAGAGTATTTTGTACATAGGGACAACACCCGTTATGAGGATGCCTCCTGTATTTTTGACAACTTTTGTATCTTTGGGCTGGCCAGAGGGCCAGCGACACTATTTTTGTACTCAGATACATATATTTTTTGATATATATATGAGAGATGTTTTTGCGGCTCTACATGATGTATCACCTGTTTCGATTTATGTGTTGTGTTATGATGATGGATGTCTATATTTTTGGTTTTTATGTATGATGGTTTATTCAATATGCATTCCAGTCTAGGATATTGTTAGCTATGCGATCAGCTGCTTGGTTTTGATTCCTTGATACATGTGAAAATGTAATGTAATCAAATTGTCTGCTTAATCTTTTGGCACGAAAATATTTTCTAAACAGGTGTGTGTCTCTGGTCTCAAATGTTTGGTTTAGTTGTGATACTACTAACTGGGAATTGAGGTAGCTATGCAATGTAATATTCCAAAATTTTAGCCTCCAAGCTAAATAGAATATTAGAGTTTTTTTATCACTAGGTAGGTGAATAAATGGGTAGGGAGGCCCATTAACCTCTTTAGAAGGATCAATCACACTCCTAATGTGAAAGGAGTAAGAATAAGAAGCTAATTTGAGCACCCTTGGGTGTGAATAGAGATGGGATCATGTTGATTCAGTCAAATTTAACCAATTCAACCAAGCTGTCTAGATACATTGAACTTCCTTGATGGACAACGCAGTTTTGGTGGAGGAAAACTTGCATGAGCTTGATGGCACATGTGGATGGGACCCAATGTGGAGAGGTTCACTTGCTATATATGAATAGGATGGGAGCCTTTGTTAGGCATGCTTTTGGATGATCATTTGATCTTGTCTATTTAGACTTGGCTTCCTCTTGCTTTTTAGCAAGGTTGCAGTGTTGTTGAGCACAGGGTGTTCCCGAGCGGGAATCCCACCTCTTCCCTTGAGAGGCCTCTTGGGAGAGCTTTTCTTGTATTGCTCCACTTCCGGGTATGTTTTTCAGTAGAAGGTGCCTTCCTTCTCTTGAGAGATCATCTAGGAATATTTCTAAGAATATTTCACATCTTGGCAGAAATCCAAAGTATTCCTCATCTCCTACAACGTAGTCCCTTGCAGGAACTGCGTCATTTTGCATAGAGTTGCTGCAGCAGGGTTAAGACCCTTGTTTCTGAGCTAGTTTCCTAGGGAAAGGGCCAACCTTTCTCCCGGAAAGCTAGAGGAAGGGATTCTCATCCCTCTTTTGTATTATTCAGATATGTTCATATAATGTTGTAGTAATACTGCATTTTTCTGAGATGAATATTCAGATCTTCTCTTTTTGTACTTGTACTTTCATGAAACCCTTGCCGGGTTGGCTTTATAATGCAATAAGGAGGCCAGATCTTCATTTTCTTAGAATATTGTTCCATTGAGTTCCAGATCCATGTTTTTCTATCATTATACTATAGAAACCCTCAGAAAATAACACTGTTATTTTCTTCAGTCTTTTCTACATAACTTAAGTCATGGGATTTGGCTATTTTTGAGTTGATATGAAGTCGAGAGGTCTGTTTAACTTATCAAAAGGGATTTATTTCTGATCCCCTTTTTTATGTGAAGTACTAATACCATATGATAAGGGACTCAAGCATTATTTCACCCAGTAAAAATGTAGATCTTCAGAAATAACGTTTTCAGGGTCTATTTGCTGCATTTTCCCCACTTGAGAAGGTGTAGAAGTTCTTCTTTTGCTGTTGTTTCACTCATTTGATGGCTATGTGTTTTTAAACACATCATATGAGTCTATTTATCACTGTACATCCATTATTATGTTCATGTGTTGCTGTAGCTCCAAATTTAGAATATCTTAAGATATTCTTATTGTTGTAGATTTTCCCTATTTTGGGATATTACATGCATACGACGAATGCCCCGATGGAGGGAATCACACATAAGTCCAATGAAAACGTCATATTCTGCCTGATTTTTTGTTGCTGAACCAATACACATGCCATTTGAACATAGTGGTGATCGGTTAGGGCGATAAATGACCCAAGCAACTGCAGCTAAATTTTGAGACCATCTTGACGCTCCATCAGCAAATCCGAAATATGGTTCATTTTGGTGATCCATGTTGATACTTTGAGCACTTTTATCTAAGTCTTTGGGTCAAAAATTTTGAGTGGGTGGTTTTTTGTGTACTCTTATTCTAGGGGAAGGGCCGTTGGGGCCCTTATGGGTAGAACTTCTTGAGGTAAAGGCCATTGACAGGGTTAGTGAGGCAAGTCCCGTCTGGCTCCATCAAGATGTATGCCCCCTGTCGGAGGTAGTGTTTAATGATGTAGGGTCCTTTCCACAAGGTTTCTAACTTTCCTGGACCTAAGCCCTCTTTTGCGACATCATAATGGAGGAGTAATTCCCCCTCGGTAAATGAGTGAGGGGTGATGTGGTGGTCAAATAACGCTTTAACCCTTTTCTTATGGGCCTCATTATGCTGTAGCGACTGTCGTCGGTTTTGGTCGATAATCTCTAGTTGTACTAGGTGCTGCTCCAAAGACTGAGTGTCATTAAGGAGTTCGATGGCAACATGCAATTTGGGGATCTTGCGGAAATCAACGCAAAGGCGCAAGGTACCTTGGTTTTTTGTGACAGGAATATGATGGAAATCCTGGGACGAGGGTAAGGCAGTAATCCTATCACCAATATGAGTGGATACAAATTGTATAAGGTGAATTGTATCATCGACGTTTGGTGGGGGAAGAATCTCCATAATGGGATTCTGTATGGGCTCAAAGTTAGGTTCCCCACTAGGATAGTCAATTTCCGGTAGGTGGAAATTGTGCGTGCCACAGAGGTGCCTAAATGTTTCCATTAACAGGCATGTCTCTAGTGTGTGATTTAGGTTAGTGCAGATGGTGCATGGTGTTACTAAGCCAATGGAGTAGATAGTGTGTGATTCTATGCTACTTGTTGTTCCTAATGTGGATGCTTGGAAATGGTCAAACGTAGATGAGGTTGTCTTATGTCTCCATTTTCGTATTGTTGGCTTAGAATTGTCTTCCTCTTTAGTGGAGTGTAGACTTAACATATCTCGTGCCACTCTAAACTTGGGGAGATGTATACACTTAAACGTATGATGAAAGTGTGAGAAAATTCGGAAATAAGTGCGCGTGATCTTCTCTTGATTGGAGAGAATTTTATAAGGGAGAGAAGAGACTATGTGGAGACTATTCGCAAGGGGCTTGAGTTCTCTGCATTAGTTAACTTGGTGATCGTTCTGATCACATAGGCCGCATGTTATCCTAGGCTTGGCCGAGGTTACTTGTTGGTGGTGTGTTGTCTTTTCAAGCTTGACACACCATTGCGGAGGTGGAGACATTGATCCAACGATGTACTTTTTATGCCATTCCTAAAGATCATCCTATCTCTTCCCTATGGCATTAATCATGTCAATAGTGGGATAAATTTTCGAGGCATAAGTACAATGTCGATCGTAATTATTACCATGACATATCAGGCAAAATATCCTTGATATGAAGGTTCCGTCTAGTTCAGTTCGAGGTCTGATGGGAAACCAGTGCCAGAAGGCTGCTAAATCAGGGCAATGGACAACTACATGGTCCGACTTTTTGCATAACGTACACTGCAAAGTGCCATTGGGGGTAACTAGGGGTTCCCTGCTGGGTCGTTCTTCGGCTATCAAGAACATGATGGACCCACTCATTTCTTCACTTGGGTCATGGAGCTGCCGATGGACTCGGCATCCATATCGTCTTCTTGGGAAAGGTAGACTATGGCTGAGTGCAGGCTAGCAAGGGCTAGCCGGAAGCGAGGTATGTAGTGACAATCCTCCAAAAGGTGATTGTCAGAAGATAACGAGCATGTGAATTGCGCTGCCTGTAGCCCCACGTTGTAAACCCTTTCGATTGGATACGATCTGTGAATGAGCTCCAAGGCTGCGCACTCTTCAAGGTAGTGGCCACATTCATCGCATAGTGTGTAACGTATAATGGGAATTACTGGGGGCCTTTATACGATCTTATGTTCCTCTTGTAAGTATAGGATGGTACGAGGCTTGTCATTGACAGACTGGATGGAGGGATCCTTCTGACAGGATTGCTCGACTGCATGTAAAGCGTCCCTATATCATGGTATCTCTGGACAATGGTGGGTATAGTGCCCATAGGTGCCACAGAGAGAGCATGCATGATTGGTATGTAGTGTTTTTCCTTTACCTTTGGTGGTAGGTTCCTTTTTACGAGAACGCGGTGTCGAGATGTCTGCTTCAGAGCCGAGGAGTGGTTTTAACTCATCCAAATCTTGACATATGTGGGTAGGGTGGCCTATAAAAACACATATGGTGCAGACTGGTAAATCCCTTTGAATGGCGGGTGTCACCATCTTCTTTCCTCTGTTTGTGGTTTTCTTGGCCGTGATAACCAATTTCGTAATGGGAACTTCCTTTGCGGGGGCTGTCTCGACCGTTTCTTGGGTTGGTTGGGGCTCCTCAGGGCTAAGGGGATTTAACCCTATGGCAATAACGTTGGTGGCTCCTGTTCTGGAAGGGGGGACAAGGTACCAAAATGGGAATGCAAACGATATGTTGGGTAACACCAGTGTTGCCAAAACCTGCTGGGAGACGAAGCCAGCTGGGGGGTAGAGGAAAGGGGTTTGAGAGGTGGTGTAGGCTAGAGAGGCTACCGTGGCTGATGCCTCAATGTCGTTACTACTTGAGTCTGTGTCCTGACTAACCTCAATGCTTGATGTGGACATCATGTACACCGGGGCCCCTATGGCATCGAGCAATGCCTCAGGGATAATGGGAGGATCTGCTAGGAAAGACCCTAGGACGAATGACGGTTTGAATTGGCCAGGGCCATATTCCTGGTACCATGAAAGACCATCTGCGGCTGTATCTACATAGGGTATAATTACATCTGTGTTGGTTATGGGACGCTTCTCGTTGTGTGTCAGCTGGTCTACAGTAATGATGCAATCCTCGTGGGGGAACATCATAATGTGGAAGACGGAGGAGGCTATGGAGGACATGGCGTACATATAACTCCGCTCGAGGAGTATGTTGTAATCCAGGTGAGCATCTAAGACTTCAATGTCTATGTGGACCATCTTGCTGGCTAAAGAAACTAGGACATTTTGGTAGAGGCCGACGGGGGTTGAGGGACAACCATCATAGGCTTGAAGCATTATGACCGAGGGTTTTAGTTCGGGAGAACCCAACTTCTACCAAACATTTTTTGACATGATGCACATCGATGCACCCTCATCAATGACACATTGGTGACTAGTGATATTATGGACCAATACCGGTATTTGGAAGGCGACCATGGAAGGAAGCCTAGGGGTGGATTTGTCTAAGTCAAAAGCCATCATGCGCATATCGGCAGGGTCGATAGTGCCTAACGTGGAAAGTAGGGATTTTTGTTGCTTTGGGCATGACTACAGTACTTCCAACGTGGACATAGTAGCGAGTGATTGAGCTAAATCATCCACGATGCTATAATTATGGGTCCCTTTGGAGTAGTTACATGCTCGCCTATTAGGTCCCTTTGCCATATTTGGCAATGGTTTTATAGGCATCTTTGAAATGATCAAAGGTGCAGTCGGTGCACTAGTACTAGCCCCTGACGTAGTGGAGTCTGGTGGGGTGTCGTAACTGCGATTCCGTGTTTGGAAAAACATTTCTTCCCCAGTCATGTAAATTTCATGGCTGTTTTTTTCGGAATCGTCTGGGTTTTGTTGCTAAGTGCTGACCATCCCTTGGTGGGGGAAAGGTTCTTGCATAACAGTGGGTTGCTGGGAAGATCCTCCTTGTCCTCGGTTACTCTGAAGCTTTTTTAGCTTGAGGAGATCGAGACAGTGGTGAGTATAGTGTCCGTACTCACCACATATTGAACAAGAATGGTTTGTTCGCAGAGGTGGCCTTTTGCCTTGCCATTAGGCATTTCTTGGCTCCTGGTTTTAATTCCTGCTAGAGTTGCCTCTAGCTTGGGATCGCGGTGGGCACTGTTGGTTGCTTCCCCCCTGTCCAGGGTTCCCTTTTGGCTTGTTTTTTTATTTTTTCTTAACCACGTTAGGAGGGTATTTCTCCTGTTTATATTGGTGTGGTTGATTTTGGCACAGCTGCACAAAGTTCACCTATGCATTGGTTTGCATAGTTGTGTCATTTTCTTGGGACTGAGCATAATGTTGTCCCTTGTTTGCACTCAGTCGTTGGGGGAGAGCTCTTCCGTCAGTGTTTCGTTCTACATACTAGGTCCCCTCAGCTGGAGGATAGGGTCCTCCTTAGTGATACGCTTGCGCCCTACTAGTAAAATCTTGCTGAGGCATGTGATGACTTTGAAATCCAGGTTGAGGCATGTTCTGGGTAGAATTATGTGCGTAACCAGGATTGTGACTATTGCTGCCTAGGTAACCTTGGGTCATTGACCCAATTAATCCGTCTGCAGAATTCGACGCGCTTGGAAATTCTTGATAAGTTTGCAGGCGTGGGGCGTTAAGCAGGATATTGTAAATGTATCCTGACTGCGTATAAATCAGTTCAAGCTTTTGGGCTTTACTGATTGCGTCCTCCTCAGATGTGGGGTATTGTTACCCCACATCCTTTGAAATCTCCGCCATCATAGTTTTCAAGAATAAATCCAAGAGGACCCGGTTACCCCACATCCTTTGAAATCTCTACCTTCAGAGTTTTCAAGAATAAATCCAAGAGGACCCGGTTGTCGAGTTTAGCTTTGCATAAACTGTGACGCTACCTCCATTCATGAAGATGGTCAGAGATATGGACAGCGGGGGTTTGTCTAAAATGAGTTAGTAACTCCATTCCCGAATCATGGTGAATGGGTAACTGAAAATAAGTGAGGAACGTAGTAGCAAGGGCGCTAAAGCTTCCATGTGAAGCAAGAGGTTTCTCCATGTACCACTTCACGGCTACTCCTGTAAGAGTGCATTGAAATAGCCTCAATCGAATAGTGTCGTTGATGATACTATTCGATGAGCACCACAGGTGAAAGGTCATTACATGATTACTTGGGTCTTCTGCTTTCTTGCCTTCGAACTTTGGTATATCTGAAGGGAGCTTCGTGGGCATCGGAGGCCATGAAGGATCATGTGAAATGGGGTCATTTGTGAGCTTGGTTAAATCGGGTAGATTTAACGTAGCTAAGAAGGGTGACTAGGAGGTTTCCACCATGGCAACGTGTGAAGACACGAAGTTCTGGTTAGAAAGAGGGTTAGTCTGTGACGTACCCTGATGTGTGTTCAGCTGGCTTCCCAAATGGGACGTGCTCCTCTGCCCCCTAGGGGTCGAGGAGGGAGTGGTGTGCGGTGTGGTGTTGGGAGTTCGAATAGGGTTCCCAACTATGGTTGCTCCAATGAAGGATGAACCAATCGTGGTGGCAATGTTTTGTCTTTGACGCCTGAATGGCGAAAGACCTGGAACCCCTCCTTGTAATGGGGGGAGGTCCAAAAGACACCTGGATCGACGAGGTTCTGTTGGGACCGTTGGGGTGCCGACCAGGTTAGGTTTTGGAAAAATTTGAGAGGATAGAGTCTATGATCACGACAAATTTATGGCCACATTCTCTAAGGTTATTTCCTGGTGTATATCCTCTTCTTTTGAAGATTCTTGCTCATTTTCTTCCTACTATTCACAAACTATGTAAAATAATTTTTTCTGGACACACTTATGACCTTTAGTGTATTTTCTATCACAACTGTAAGAAAACCCTTTTGCTCTATTTTCTTCCAATTGTTGCGGTGTCAACCTTGTTGGTTGTGGAATTCTAGGATTAGCAACACTTCCATATTTATAGATGTGAGTGGTAGGCTTCCTTGTCGCCATAATTTTACATTAAATTTTCCTTGCCAACTTGAATGCCTTCTCCAATGAATTAGGTTCCCAAAGGTGAGCCTCATGTTGGATGTTATCTTGTAATGTCCCCATGAAGACATCAATATTATGTTCCTCTGGAATATCATTTACCCTTATATTCAATTTTTGAAAGTCCTCAATGTGCTCCACCATTGAACCCTTTTGTTTGAGATTTATTAATTGGCTAAAGAAGGTGTTGCCCTTTGTATCCTCATAATGTGCTATCATTTCCTTCGTAAAAATTGACCAAGTGACAATTTTTTTACGAGAGAAAATCCATCGATACCATACAAATGTATTTTGTTCTAAAAATAAATTTTCAATGTGTACCTTTTGTGTGTTTTGCACATTATTGAGATCAAAATATTGCTCCATCTGTAGTATCCATGATATAGGATCCTTGCCATCAAACTTCCGCATATCGATCTTTGGAATATGGTGGGTCTTCAATCCAACATTATAGCTTATGATATCACAATTAACATTTATTTTGTTCTCATCATGAGTTTCCTCTATTAGATTTTCGCCATTAGGAATAATTTCTTGTATCAACTTTGTCAAACCTTCCATGTTTGCTCTTAGATCATTCTTCATGTCTTCCATGTTGTCTTTCATTTTCTCTTCTATACCATCAATCTTAGCTTCCATGTCGTCCATGCCATTCTTAAAACCACCAATCTTAGCTTTGATGCCTTTCTTCAAAACACCCATTTCATTTTTTGTTGCTCTTTGCGAGAGCAAAATTTGGTGCACTTGCTCTTGTAATTTTGATATATCAAGTTGCACTTATTCATCTTCATGAGTCATAGTAGAGTATTCTAAGGGCTTAATGGGTGTTGAAATATTTTTATGGGGAATTTTAGAACCCAATACTGATATCTATGCTTCAATATGCCCTTGGAATCACATCAAACTTATTTTTCAAACAATACTTATGCAATTTGAAAAAAATACACACCTTTTTCTTTCTTTTGAGATGATCAATAATTAAACTGAATTATCTCTATGATTTCGGATCATCAATATCTGAAAGTAGGTCCTGTAGTATCCCTTTGAATCTTCTTTCTAATGCCATAGGTCTGACCAGATTTGGATGCTTCAAGACAAAGTTATGCCCAATATCCCACAATGACCTAATTATGGAGTAGTTCATTAGAGAGAACTTGTACGTCATGACACATGTCACTGTTTCCTCCTTCGGATCTGAAATTGATAAACAGGAAACTACAGTTCGTGTGATTTTAGTCATTTTTTATAGAATTCGAATACGATGCTCAGAGAGAGAGTTATGACGATTTTCCCAAGGTCACCTCTTTTAGATGGAAGTAAGGAGCCTGAAAAACCCTAACTTCCACAGATCATATCTCTGAAAATATTGCGAACCAAGATCTGAAATTGTTACATGAGGTTCCTTAGGATTTCGTTTTCTTGTGATAAAATTTTTAGCTTCTGAACCTTCGTAGAAAACAAGTTATCGCAAAAACTCCATGATGACCTATTTGGAGTAGCGAAACCCTATAATCCAAAGCTCTGATACCAAATTTTATGAAACCAGCTCCAAAAATAGAAGATAAGAGAGATCAATGCCTTAGAAATAAGCCACTTCAAGGGGTAAACCTCCTTTAAATTACATAAATGAACAATTCTTAGATGATACAAATGACAAAACCTCCTTTCTATATATAGGAGTCCATGGGGTCACAATATAATCCTAGCCAACCTAACAATAATAATGTAAGGGCACAATAATAAAAATATGGGGGTCACAGGGGTACAACAATGACAATAAGGGGGCTACACTAACAACAATAAGGGACTACACTAGTAATATAGGGACCTAACAGATACCAGCCTGTAATTGCCTCCTCCCACAATTACCCACTTTCATTGGCTTTCCCAAGATAAAAATTTACTAAGGGTCACTATGATAATACCCAACATCGTATGTGAGCTTAAGGAAATGGAGTCGAAAAATCAAGACCTTACTAACTTCCCTCAGGTGCCACAGGACCTCCAAGAGTAACCCAACACCTCCAGGTGTCCAACCCCTGAGATAACTCACTTGTTCCTTGATCTAGAGCGCGAGTCGCTCCCTTGCCAATTACTCCATGTGAATATGGGTCCCTAGTCACTCCCATAGGCCTGCATCTATATGATTATGGACTTTACTTTCTAGTTCTATGCTAGTGACCCTAAATTCTATGACAATTTTTCAAGGCTAGGACTTAGGAATCTCCCTAGAACTCAGTGAAACTTCTAGAGATGATAAATGATATAGAAACAATACTTGTAAACCAAAAATTGAAAACAATACTTGACCTCACCATCCCCAACTGGGATTGACCTTCTGTCAAACACTTGGAAAATATGAAACCTACAGGTCATGAAATAAATTTTGATCATAAGGAACTGAAAAATTATATGAGGTTTAACAAGAAGGGCCACTTCCTTCTCACATTAGTTTTCATAACACCTGATATCACTTAGGGAAAAATCTGGTTGCAGGAAAAAACCTAAGGTAACCTCGAACCTCTTTTAGGCTGCAATATGGCCCTTTAACCTGGAGAGGGATCTCTCAAAAAAACAAAACTACCCAAAGGTCACTATAGTAGAAGGTTTCACCTTTAAAACTCTGTGTCCATATTTATTTCATAGTGTTGGTGTCCCGTGTTTTGAGAGTTTGGAAAATCAAAAGACAAGGCAACATCAGAACCAATCTTTAGAGTTCCAGGATCTAGTCCTCCTATTCTCAGAGAGGGATCTCTCAAATGTTTGTTTGCAAAGGTTTATCTTGTGTGCTTAGCATATGGATCTTAGACTAGTTATTAAGTGCAGGTGTTTGTTTGTTTGTTTGGTTGGGTTGACATAGTAGAAAATGAAAGATCTAGGAAAGATATATAGAATGGAGAAACATAGGGTTCATTGGGCAATGGGGTCAAGAAGAGGTCATAACATGCTCATCAATGGATACAGGATATCAAAGGGAAAATCTAACTTGGCTGCATTATCCTTTGGTTTTGGAGTCAGATGGACATTAATGATTTGGAAAGAGTATTTTGATTCTCAATGAAGGGAACTTGAAAACATAACTTGAACAATAAAGAAATATTTGATAGAGAGGGCTAACCATAAATTCTACAAACATTCTTTAAGAAAATGATGACTTGAAGACAACTTTCAAAATGAAATCTAAGATTCGGGGAACACCCTATTTCCTCAAAGATTTTATTTCAAATGACTTAGAAAACATAAAAGATTCACTGATAATTACAGTCATAGAAGAGGGAACACCCAACACATCTATGCTTACAACTATAAAGACCTTTAATACTACTGCTTAAGCAAGGACAAAGGGAAATATCGGAACATACCTCCTTGGCTTACTGTAAACAGTAATACTTCAAAGGGAGACTTCAATAACAGTTGTTAGGTGGCAGCAGGCAAGCAGGGAGAACCATAAATCATGCTGAAACCAACTATTCGAACTATTAAGGAAATAACAATCATGAATACTAAAGAGAGAGATTAAAGACTCTAAAATACTTCAGCAGAAGAAAACATAAAACAGTGAAGGATGAACAGGTCTAAGGTGCTTCCAGGAGTCATTTCTTAGCCTAAAACTTTCAACCTACTGTAGTAAGAAGTCATGGAACAGAATGAAAATAGGGGAAAACATTAAACAGTTCAGAATACTTCACCAACAGCCAAGCTCATGGATCCAATGATAGAGCCTTCTCAGGAACAAGCATGCAACAACATCATTAAGGCTTCTGAGACTTCAGTTTCTTCTTCAACTTTAACAGACTATGTATTATTTCAGAGAGTTTCAATATTACAACTAGTGATCAACCAACAACCCACCAACAAATCCTCATCTTCTACAAAAGTATTTATAGAAGAAATGAGGAGGTGGAATGGGATAAAATATCTTCTAAGTTCAATTAATACAGTTTACTATCTCTCGGCCTTTGAGAGGCTTTAATGAAGAACATTCTGATATTTTTCCTGTATTAATTGGTTTATATTAACTATCAAGCTTGCTGAAAAGGATTTGTTGACTTTAAGGCTCTTCGTTATCCTCATAATAACTTCTGCTGTCAGTTTACAATAAGTTCCTTTGGTTGAATTAATTGTTCAGCCGTATTGACGCAAATTCTCTAGGTCTAGTCATAACTCGACCTCCTTTTGATTACTTTGAGGTTGCAGGTGGCTCTGTGATAGCTGGGGGATTTAATTTGCCCCTGATGTGGCAACGTAGGCTTTTCTGTCTGATAAAACACTTATGACTCTCTTTTAATTGTGTTTTAATTTGGGGAATTAGGCTTTTGATAATCATTCTTAGCCATAGTTCCCCAAATCTTTCTTCAATCTTTTGTTCTGCTGTGCTCGGTTCTTCAACACTGATACTCTTTTAACTGTGTTTTTAATAAAACAGTGTCTTGTCGATGTGCAGGGCCACGCTGGGCTTTAAAGGCATCAATGTCCATGAAGCATTGATAAAACATTGAATCCAACCCTTGCGAATGGTCTCCATTGATAAATCAAAGGCATGGGAAACGTCTTTCCCGGCCTTCGGCATTTCTTTCGAACAAACGGAAAAACCATAAATCCCTGCAAAATACACTAAATATTGGAAAATCCTGCATTTTTAGGTTTAACTACTTTGGAGGCTTCGGGGAGGAGCGTGGCTGTTGGATGGCAATCATCCGATGGTGGAGATTTATTTAGAGGAGGTCAAGGAAGAGCGTGGAAATGAACAAGACGGAGTGATTTTAGACTGTCCGATCTGGACACGTGGACGGTCCGGATTCAATCGAAGGACCGCAATCGGGGGATCACAATTGGGGGTGGCGAGAAAATGCACCGATTGAAAGTTGTGATGCGATGTAGCGCAGACTGTCGATCTAAAGATTAGATCAACGGTGGAGAATAAATTGGGGGAAAGGCCGATCGAGGGAGAAAACATAACACAGCGATCGAAACATGCGATTGAAACTTTGGGATGCGATTTTGCGCGGGCCGTTGATCAGCCTTAGATCAACGACGGGGATTTGTTTTAAAGCAAACCGACGGAAAACCCTTTTATTATGTGTAAAAGTTTGAAAAATTAAAATAAAATGCAAAGGTTTAATATGCAATCGGGCGGGTTTATATGTAATATGGCTGGCGCCCGTCTGCGGGGCCTTTGGACTTTATGAAATGAAATATGCCCGGGGTGTATATAGAACAAAGGGCTAATCGCAATCGGAGCCTCGGGCTTGGTCTTTTTAATCTACCCATTAGACTTTCCCGATGCGATAAGTGCCTTGGGATTTTTAACTCTCGGTCCCGGGCACAGGGTATATGAAATGAAAAAAAAAAGTGGTGGGGCGGAATTATAATACAGGGACTCAATCTCGGAAGTTTTGATGCGATCTTTCAATCAACCCATTTGGATTTCTCCGATGCGATTGCGCGATCGGTCTTTTTAATCTAACCATTTATATTTAACACGTGACTTTAGCTCTTTAGACCAAAACTTTGGATAAATGGGTTTTATGACTTTACAAACGAAAAAAGGTAATCGGAAATGGATTTTTACAAGGTTTTAAGCGCCGAAGGCGGGCTTCATGGTTATATGGAATGGTGGTAAAATCGGGGTTTACGACCGGAGGGCTGATCGGCATCAGAGTTTATACGATACAAAGGCTTAATCGCATCAGAACTTTCTAACATGGCAAAAGACTTGCGCGCTTGAATCTTTCCGATGCGATAAGCACCGAGAAGGGTTAGCACTTGGTTCTAGAGTGTGGGCATGTGGGGGAAGTGGTTTTTGAAACTCAGCCCAAGGGGGCTTGAGTCCTTGGTAATAAAATCGTTTTTTTTTTATGACTTTTTTCAGAGTTTTCAATGGATTTGGGGGTTTCAGTAAGGTCAAAGAGTGAGTTTTTAACCTTGTATGAGTGATTTTCATGAATGGAAGAAGAGGAATCATGAAAAAAAAAGAGTTTTTATGGAGAAAAAGGGGAGCAAATGAAGGTTAGTTTTGAGTGGGAGAAGGGGGAAAATGATGGTTTCTCAACAGTCTTTTCTCATGAAATCAGCAGAATTTCTGAGTATAAAATGGAAACAGTAAAGAAGATTTGGACAGAGGCATGAGGCCTTCAAAAATTATTCAAAAGCCAACACTTTTTAGTAATAAAATTTGTTCCTTGAAGGCTCCAAAAATTCTTAGCCACATTTTGCTATAACAAATTTTATAGGTGGCTAACAGTGGCTCCACTTGGGGATGGTGCCTTCTTGAAGGCATCAAGAACTTCAAATTTGCATTCTCTGGGAGGCTGACCTGTGCCTCATCCATTGGGCTGCCTTTCTTTGATTGAATGATCTTTTTTTTGCTCTGGAAATGGTAACAGCTATGGAAAACAATGGATCTTTTATCAACAAGCTTTTAACCTACCCAATCCTATTGATCTAACATTTTTTCTTCCTTAGAGTGCATTTGGATTGGCAAACTCTCTTACAACATTTTATTCTTTTGAAAGCAAAAATCTAATCTAGTTCTACTTCTTATTTCTCCATGGACTCAGATTAATCAGTTGAGTCCATATGCTTCTCTACCTAATCTATTAATCTGTTAGGATTAAACACTCCAACAGATTTTTATTCTCTAATTTCTACAGCAAAAAATTTTAAAAACATACAAGTCAGGATTAAACAGTCTGACTTGATGCTGGTCTATGGCATAGGAAACAAGCTGCACACAGACATTTATTTTGCAAAAAATTAAATCAAAATGGAAGGCTTAAGATCTGAAAGTTTCTCATCATGGCCTTCTCTTTTTTATAGCTATGTTTTAGATTTTGTTTGAGGTGTTTCTTCCTTGTTCTCTGGTTCAGATTTTGAGCTGATTGGAACCAGATTTTTACATCTCTTGACTCAGAATTTGAAGCAGATTTGAGTCATTTTCTTTTTGAAACCTTAGGGTCAGATTTTGATCTTGTTTGAACCTTTAATTTCTATCCTAAACTACCTACTGATAAGCCAAGATTAAACATTTTGGCAAATCGAATTCACTATCCTATCAGCAGAAAATTTAAAGCTAATTAGTCAAGATTAGACAGTTTGACTAACTAGAAGCATGTTATTCAGGAGTGGCATTTGAACTTGCACACTTTCAGATTTGTTTCTCTTTTTTGGTATGGGGCTATACCTTTCTTGTTTTCACAATCTGCCCTCTTTTCTTTCTTTTCTTTTTTTTTGTATTTTTTATTTTCATAACCTTGAATGCAATGTTAAGACTATGATATTTACAATGAAAAAATAAAATTATTTAAACTCAAGACTCTTGGCAGAAGTAATGCTTGAGCATCCTGCCATTGACAGGACCTCCATATAAGTCTTCTCCGTTCAATTCTTTTAGGAAAAATGCATTGTGACCCCTCTCAGCATTAATAACATAGGGCCCTTTCCACAAGTTTTCAAACTTGCCATGTTTTCCCTTCTCTTCACTTCTTGAATCCCATTTAAGAACAACATTTCCAATTTGGAAATTGTTTTCCTTAGTCCTCTTATCAAACAGCTTCTTCATATTTTCTTAGACTAACTGTGTTCTTTCATAAAATTCTTCTCTGGTCTGCTGCAAATGGATGGTTTGATTGATTCTCCTCTGCATATCATTCTCTTCAATCTGCACTTCTTGAAGGAGTCTCATGACTGGAACTCCTAATGAGGTGGGAAAAATTGCATCCATACCATAAAATAACTGATAGGGGGACATATTTATTTATTTCTTTGTGGTTAATCTATCAGCCCATAAGGCATGAACCAGCTTACTGTGCCACGATTCCTGATTTTTTTCCAACAGTTTTTTAATGATATTGATGAGGCTCTTATTGGAAGATTCAGCTAATCCATTTCCTTGGAGATAGTAAGCAGTGGAATGGCCCAAGGTTATGTGGTATTTGTAACAGAAATCAACCATCTTTTTGGATTTAAATGCAGCAACATTGTCTGTTATGATTTTTCTAGGACAACCAAATCTGGATAGGATATTTGTTTCAAGAAAATTGATAATGACAGAGTCATTAGCATTTCTGGAGGATATAGCTTCTATCCATTTGGTAAAGAATTCAGTGGCTATGAGAATCCATTTATGTTGAGCTAAGGAGGATGGGTGAATTTCCCCAATGAAGTCCAGCCCCCATTGTTGAAAATGTGCCTCAACTTGAATAGGATGTAAGGGTAAAGGAAGGAGTTTTCTTTTGCCATCAAAGATTTGACACTTATGGCAAGACATGACCAACTTCTGAGTGTCTGGGAAGAGGGTAGGCCAATAGTAACCTGATCTAAGAATTTTGTTTGTTGTGGCCTTCCAGTAGAGGTGTCCTCCACATTCTCCATCATGCAACTCATGCATGATTTTCCTTCCATCATCTTCAAGTAAACATTTAAGCAAAATTCCAACAACATTTTTCCAATATAATACTCCATCTAAGATGCAAAAACTCAAAGCCTTTTGTTTCAAGAATCTAGCTTTAGTTTTGGACAAAGAAGGAGGGGCATTTAAATATAAAAGCACATAAATAATGTCAGCATACCAAGGAGAATTTAGAAATGTTTCTTCAATAAAAGGAGCAGTAGATTCTTCTATTTCTTCCAACACATCTACCATATTCATGTCTAGTGCTTGGAAGTTAGACCCAGCCATAAGTTTTGCTAATCCTTGCCCTTTAACTAGTTTGGTGGGCCTGATTTCTAAGTCATATTCAAGAATAGTTGCAATCCATTTTCCCCTTTTACCATCAGGGTCTTGACTTAGAATGTCCTTGACAACAGTATGTGGAACAAAAGCAATTATGTGAGAATGTAAAATATAGACCCTAAAGTATTTTAATGCTTTCACCAATGCTAAGGCTTGCTTCTCCATGATGTTATATTTGAGAGAATCATCTCTTAAGGCCCTACTAAAAAAGGATATTGGTTGTTCTTGCCCTGAATCATTCTTTTGAAGTAAAAGTGCAGCTATTGTATGTTCAGATGCAAAAGAAAAGATATAAAATTCTTTGGTGAAATCTGGACTGATTAGGACTGGTGTTTGAGTAAGAGCTTGTTTGACCAGTTCGAATGATTGTTTAGCTGGTAAAGTCCATTTTACACTGACATCTTTCTTAAGCATGTTTGTAATGTTTTTCAATAGCTCAGCAAGATTAGGGATAAACCTCCTTAGAAAATTAATCTTTCCAATGAAAGATTGTAATTATTTGAGGCTTCTTGGATGGCTGATCTGCAATATGCCATCTATCCTTATAGGGTCTATTTTGATTCCCTCTTCTGAAATTATATGGCCAAGAAGTTTACCTTCTTGGAGACCAAAGAGTGTCTTCTTAGGATTCAATGATAAGACAAATTTCCTACACTTCTCGAAAACTTTTCTCAGGTGAATCAAATGTTCTTCATCAGTTTTGGAGAAAACGGTTATGTCATCAAGGTAAATGATTATAAAATAACCAATATCTTCAGAAAAGGCTATGTCCATGGCCCTTTGGAAAGTGGCCCCTGCATTCATTAATCCAAAAGGCATTTTTACATACATAAAGGTGCCCCAAGGTGTGGTAAAAGCAGTTTTGATTTGGTCACTTGGGAGCACTAACACCTGGTTGTAACCCGAGAACCCATCTAAGAGGGATATTCTTTTAGACCCAACTACCCTTTGGAGTATATGGTCCATATTGGGTAAGGGGTAGTTGTCTTTTAAAGAGGCTCTATTTAAATTTCTGAAGTCAATACAGAGCCTAATTTCCCCTTTTTTCTTTCTAACAAAAACTAAGTTTGATACCCACTCTGAATATCGAATTGGTACAATGATCCCAGCAGCATGCATATTTTCAATCTCTACCTTAACTAAAGGTAATAAAAGTGGGTTTATTCTCCTCAGTTTTTGTTTGAAAGGCTTTTGATTTTCCTTCAGGGGAATCTTGTGCTGAATGATGCTGGTATCATAAGACTTCAAATCTATGTATGCCCAAGCAAACACATCTTTAAACTCTTTGAATAGCTCTATGTATTGCAATTTTATGCAAGCTAGGAGAGTGCTAGATAGTTTGATCATCTTGGGTTTTGCTAGACTGCCTATGTTATGCTCTTTTGTATTTTTTTCCTTAGGCTCCATTCTCGGTTCTTTGGCTACATCGTTAAAATCGAAAAGGTGTTCTAAAGGTGTGAGACCTCTTGGAATTTGGTCATTTTTGCATCGTAAAACTTCCAAGTCTTCTTGTTCTGCGTTTTCAATTATCTCTGCTTCAAAAGGATTCTCATAATGATTTATATCAGCAGAATATGTCATTTTGACTTTTGGGATTTGTTCAATATACAAACAGTTTTCTTTATGGCTGGTTTCTAATATCGGTATGCTGAAATCATTTTCTGACTTTAAGAAATCATCTATGTGTTTGTCAGATTCAAACACTTTCCAGTGATCTTTGTTATCAGGCACAGTGGGCCGGTGTTTTACCTTTACGCTAAGATGTTCATTTATTTCAGGTATTTTACAGTTACTGGCATTGAAAGCAAGTTCATTTTCTAGATGATTCAGTGCTCTAGGGATGAAAATGAGTTCATATTCTTCAAAGGTTTTCAATAGATCAAGAGTAGCATTCCGATATTCCCTAAGCCTTGGATTTCTAGCTGAGTATTCTCCTTTGATTTGTTTTATGATAAGTTCAGAATCTCCTAAGATTGATATCGTATGGGCTTCTAATTGTTTAAGCAATTGTAAGCCTAGGAGAAGGGCTTCATACTCAGCGATATTGTTAGTGCATGGGAAATCCAATTTGTATAAAAAACCTTGATTCATATTTTGAATCCAAATACCTGCCCCTGCGCTTGTTTCATTACGGGATCCATCGAAGTTTATTGTCCAAAGTATATTATCCTTGTTTTCATTCTCTCGTTGCTGTTGGTTTCCAATGTTTTGCATTTGATTGAGGGGAAGATTGGATTGTTCTGGTGAACTGATTTGGTGCATGTTTTCCTTATCTTGTTTGGTGATTTCTTCTTCGTTATATAAGATAAAGGAATCTAAACTCGATTGAATTGAATAGATTGGAGAGTTGTTTGATTTTTCTATGTTGCTCACCATGTACTTCATGTGAGATTCCCTGTATAATCTTCTGTTTTGGTTAAAAGCAAGGATGGTGGTATAAGACATGTCCATTTGAAGGCTTCCCTGGAGTTTGGCTCCCCAAGATCTTGATAAGAGCATGCCATACTTAGGGGGAATGTCAGCTACAACTATATCCATTACTAGACTCTTAGCAGGAATTTGAGCTAGATTAACACATAAATATTTGATTAAACCCAAACATTTTACTCTGCTTGAGTCAAAAGAACACAAGTCTTTGTATGGTTTAGTAATATCTAAGCTTAAGCTTTCCATTACCACCTTGGGCATTAGATTATGTGAAGCTCCTGAATCTAACATGGAATTGTGTAAAATTTTCTCATGTATGTTCAAGCTAACATAGAAGGGAGGGACAACCCCTTCTTGGTGTTTTCCTTCAACTTCTGGACCAAACAACAACTCAGGTTTGTCATCTGTCAAGTTTAAGGTGTCAGTATCGCTTCCTAGGTTTAAAGCTTTCAAAACATGATTTTTGTACACTTCTTGGGTTACTAGTTCAGCTAGGGGAATGGTAATTTTTATCTTAGCAATCTCTCCCACAAGACTGAAAGGAACAATAGAATTGTTCATATTTACATCTGTCTTTTCACTTGAATTCCTTTCGGCAATTTTAATTTTTTGAACCTTATTTGGACTGGTAATTGGGACAGTTTTATTAGGACCATTAGCTGAAGTGCTAGGGGTACTCTGTTCAACATCTTGCTGTCTTTTTTTATGTTTGGTTTCTTGGTCAAAATGTTGGTCTTTTCTGCTGTCTTTTTGGGCTAGTTTTTTGTGTTTTTCTTGACAGCAGTGCTAGTGTTCTTATCTTTTGAATGATCTATGCTTCCCTTGCTCCTAAGATCATACTGTTTGTGTACCTCCATGATTGCATTTTCAAAACCTAATCTATATTCATCAGAATCTTGATAGGTGTTTGTATTTTGATCATAAGAGAAGAAATCTTGTTCTTCCTTAGTGAGGAAAACATCATCCCCACTGTCTGATCCAATCAAGTTTACATGAGATTCTTCCATCCTTTCCAACTCCCTATCTTCCTCATATTGATCTACATAGTTCTGTTGAAAAGGAGGTCTAATCTGTTGGTCACTTTCTTTTTTCTTATCTTGATTGTTGTCTCTTCTGTAATTCTGATTTCTATTTCTATTTTGATTGTTTTGAGGTTGTGTTCTCTCAAGTATGCTCATCTGTTTCATTATCTCTTCCAGCATCTGTTCTGTTTTTGAGCTAGATATGGAGGGTGTAGTGTCATCTTTATAAGTTACCCTCTTCTCTGATCTCAACCTATTTCTTTTTTCAATTATTTTTGCTTCTACGCTCACGGCTCCTTTCTGCATGTCTTCTAAGGTTAAGTAATCCCTCTCTCTTAACTGAAACATCATGTCCACATCAAGGCCTTCAGGATATCTTACTAAGGCCATGCCTTGAGGAGGTTTCATGTGAGGTGGAAGAGCATTGTAAATTCTATTAAACCTAGTGGAGTAGTCAGGAATACTCTCTCCTTGATTTCTCTTGAGGCTGCTATATTCTGCCAGTATTTGGAGAGGATTCTTTTTAAGTTCCCATTTGTTGATAAATGTTTGATGCAAGGCAGGGAGATCATTTATGCTGTTAGGAGGTAAGTTTTTGAACCATTTCTTTACATCTCCTCCTAAACTCTGGGCAAATATCCTCATCTTCACAGTTTCTTCTTCTATCTCCATGTAATCAAATGCATCTTCCATTCTATCTACATGATGTTGAGCTGTTGTGGATTCTTTTCCAGTGAAGTGAGGGATTTTGGACTGGTAATCATTTGGTAGGGGAAGTAGGGGTTGGGGTAACACCAATGGGGCATACCATGTTGCCATGGTTGGAAATAAGGGTGGATTTACAAGAGGTGGATTTGCAACAGTGAAAATGGGCTGTAATGAAGTGATTTGAATAGTGGATGTTGGATGAATAGATTGTTGAGCTGACCTTGGATGAGAGACACCTAAATTTAGAAGGAAATGTAAATCAGGTGGTGTGGTTTCTCTAGTACCAGGCTGTTCACTTTTTTCTGGAGATGAAAGTGAAGACTCAAAGTCTATCCGAATTATATCATCAAGCGACCTAGTTCTAAAAGGATTTCTTAAGTTGACTTGTGATTGGTGTAGAGCTGCAAGATTTTCAGGGACTAAATTATCTCTCAAGGGTGATCTGAAAACAGTTGAAAATTTAATCTTAGGAGACTCCCTAAGTATACTTTCAGGGTTTTCAACTACTTCTGGTGGGTTTGGGTCAGGGAAGGCTCTAGTATAAATCTTTCTAGGAGCCACTATGCTGTGTTTTTTGAAATTAGCTAACAAGAAAAGTTTTGACCAAGTATGACAATATTTTTAAGAGGCTAACTAATCTTTTGAAAGGAAGAAAACTTTAATCCTAAATCCTTCTAACTGAGTTTGTATGATATTAGAAAGATTATGGATCTTCCTAGTGGAGTCTAAAGGTCTATTTTGTGGAGTCACCAGGTGGAAATAAGTTTTTTCGGCCTTATAGGTTAAGAGAGTGTCCTAAAACTGATTTAACACTTAGCTAAGGTGTTTAATCATACAGAGTTCACTCTTATGGCTTGTTAACTATTTCCTTCAAGGTTTGATAAGGTTTAATGAGAATCCTAAGGGTTACTTAGTTTGTCACTGATTCAATTATGTCCTATCATGATTACCATTGCTTGGTAGTGCTTGAGGGAGGTTACTTATGTTATACTAGACAGTGAGTGTTCTATTTTGAAGATTTACTCGAGTCCCACCGTGATCGCCATTATGTTGGTGTCCCGTGCTTTGATAGTTTGGCAAATCAAAAGACAAGGCAAAATCAGAACCAATCTGTAGAGTTCCAGGATCTAGTCCTCCTATTCTCAGAGAGGGATCTCTAAAATGTTTGTTTGCAAAGGTTTATCTTGTGTGCTTAGCATATGGATTTTAGACTAGTTATTAAGTGCAGGTGTTTGTTTGTTTGTTTGGTTGGGTTGACATAGCAGAAAATGAAAGATCTAGGAAAGATATATAGAATGGAGAAACATAGGGTTCATTGGGCAATGGGGTCAAGAAGAGGTCATAACATGCTCATCAATGGATATGGGATATTAGAGGGCAAATCTAACTTGGCCGCGGAATCCTTTGGTTTTGGAGTGAGATGGACATCAATGATTTGGAAAGAGAATTTTGATTCTCAACGAAGGGAACTTCAAAACATAACTTGAACAATAAAGAAATATTTGTTAGACAGGGCTAACCATAAATTCTACAAACATTCTTTAAGCAAATGATGACTTCAAGACAACTTTCAAAATGAAATCTAAGATTCGGGGAACACCCTATTTCCTCAAATATTTTATTTCAAATGACTTAGAAAACATAAAAGATTCACTGATAATTACAGTCATAGAAGAGGGAACACCTAACACATCTATGATTACAACTATAAAGACCTTTAAGACTACTGCTTAAGCAAGGACAAAGGGCAATATCGGAACAGACCTCCTTGGCTTACTGTAAACAGTAATACTTCAAAGGGAGACTTCAATAACAGTTTTTAGGTGGCAGCAGACAAGCAGGGAGAACCATAAATCATGCTGAAACCAACTATTTGAAATATTAAGGAAATAACAAGCATGAAGACTAAAGAGAGAGATTAAAGACTCTAAAATACTTCAGCAGAAGAAAACATAAAACAATGAAGGATGAAAAGGTCTAAGGTGCTTCCAGGAGTCATTTCTTAGCCTAAAAATTTCAACCTACTGTAGTAAGAAGTCATGGAACAGAATGAAAACAAGGGAAAACATTAAACAGTTCAGAATACTTCACCAACAGCCAAGCTCATGGATCCAATGATAGAGCCTTCTCAGGAACAAGCATGCAACAACATCATCAAGGCTTCCGAGACTTCAGTTTCTTCTTGAACTTTAACAGACTATGTATTATTTCAGAGAGTTTCAATATTACAACTAGTGATCAAACAACAACCCACCAACAAATCCTCATCTTCTGCAGAAGTATTTATAGAAGAAATGAGGAGGTGGAATGGGATAAAATATCTTCTAAGTTAAATTAATATATTTTACTGTCTCTCGGACTTTGAGGAGATTTAATGGAGAAAATTTTGATATTTTTCCTGTATTAATTGGTTTATATTAATTATCAAGCTTGCTGGAAAGGATTTTTTGACTTTAAGGCTCTTCGTTATCCTCATAATAACTTCTTCTATTAGTTTACAATAAGTTCCTTTGGTTTAATTAACTGTTCAGTCGTATTGATGCAAATTCTCCAAGTCTGGTCATAACTCGACCTCCTTTTGATTACTTTGAGGCTGCAGGTGGCTCTGTGGTAGCTGTGGGATTCAATTTTCCCCTGATGTGGCAGTGTAGGCTTTTCTGTCTGATAAAACACTTATGACTCTCTTTTAATTGTGTTTTAATTTGGGGAATTAGGCTGTTGATAATCATTCTTAGTCGTAATTCCCCAAATCTGTCTTCAATCTTCTGTTATGTTGTGCTCTGTTCTTCAACACTGATACTCTTTTAACTGTGTTTTTAATAAAACAGTGTCTTGTCAATGTGCAGGGCCACGCTGGGCTTTAAAGGCATCAATGTCCATGAAGCATTGATAAAACGTTGAATCCGACCCTTGCGAATGGTCTCCATTGATAAATCAAAGGAACGGGAAACGTCTTTCCCGGCCTTCGGCATTTCTTTCGAACAAACGGAAAAACCATAAATCCCTGCAAAATACACTAAATATTAGAAAATCTTGCATTTTTAGGTTTAAATGCTTTGGAGGCTTCGGGGAGGAGCGTGGCCGTTGGATGGCAATCATCCGACGGTGGAGATTTATTTAGAGGAGGTCAAAGAAGAGCGTGGAAATGAACAAGACGGAGTGATTTTGGACCGTCCGATCTGGACACGTGGACGGTCCGGATTCAATCGGAGGACCACAATCGGGGGATCACAATCGGGGGTGACGAGCAAATGCACCGATTGAAATTTGCGATGCGATGTAGCGCAGACCGTCGATCTAAAGATTAGATCAACGGTGGAGAATAAATTAAGGGAAAGGCCAATTGGGGGAGGAAACATAACACAGTGATTGAAACATGCGATTGAAACTTTGGGATGCGATTTTGTGCGGGTCGTTGATCAGCCTTAGATCAACGACGGGGATTTGTTTTAAAGCGAACTGGTGGAAAACCCTTTTATTATGTGTAAAAATTTGAAAAATTAAATTAAAATGCAAATTTTTAATATACAATCGGGCGGGTTTATATGTAATATGGCTGGCGCCCGTCTACGGGGCCTTTGGACTTTATGAAATGTAATATGCCCGAGGTGTATATAGAACAAAGGGCTAATCGCAATCAGAGCCTCGGGCTTGGTCTTTTTAATCTACCCATTAGACTTTCCCGATGCGATAAGCGCCTTGGGATTTTTAACTCTCGGTCCTGGGCACAGGGTATATGAAATGAAAAAAAAAAGTGGTGGGGCAGAATTATAATACAGGGACTCAATCACATCAGAAGTTTTGATGCGGCCTTTCAATCAACCCATTTTCATTTCTCCGATGCAATTGCGCGATCGGTATTTTTAATCTAACCATTTATATTTAACACGTGACTTTAGCTCTTTAGACCAAAACTTTGGATAAATGGGTTTTATGACTTTACAAACGAAAAAAGGTAATCAGAAATGGATTTTTACAAGGTTTTAAGCGCCAGAGGCGGGCTTCATGGTTATATGGAATGGTGATAAAATCAGGGTTTACGACTGGAGGGCTGATCGACATCGGAGTTTATACGATACAAAGGCTTAATCACATTGGAACTTTCTAACATGGCAAAAGACTTGCGCGCTTGAATCTTTCCGATGCGATAAGCGCCGAGAAGGGTTAGCGCTTGGTTCTAGGGTGTGGGCATGTGGGGGAAGTGGTTTTTGAAACTCAGCCCAAGGGGGCTTGAGTCCTTGGTAATAAAAACTTTATTTTTTATGACTTTTTTCAGAGTTTTCAATGGATTTGGGGGTTTCGGTAAGGTCAAAGAGTGAGTTTTTAACCTTGTATGAGTGATTTTCATGAATGGAAGAAGAGGAATCATGAAAACAAAAGAGTTTTTATGGAGAAAAAGGGGATAAAATGAAGGTTAGTTTTGAGTGGGAGAAGGGGGAAAATGATGGTTTCTCAGTAGTCTTTTCTCATGAAATCAACAGAATTTCTGAGTATAAAATGGAAACAGTAAAGAAGATTTGGACAGAGGCATGAGGCCTTCAAAAAGTCTTCAAAAGCCAACACTTTTTAGTAATAAAATTTGTTCCTTGAAGGCTCCAAAAAGTCTTAGCCACATTTTGCTATAAAAAAATTTATAGGTGGTTAACACATAGGATAAAATTTGGTAAATTTGTTTACAAAACACACCATTAGGCATGGAGTCTAGTGTATCAAAATGCTACAGATCTTATGAGCAGCCTACAAAAAACATGATAGCATCAAATCCTTTGACAAATGGAGAGTTTGAAGAAGAAAAATCAAGTAAGAGAAAATTATAGTTGATTTACATAACAAATACTAATGGCTTAGAATTATGAGAAAGAGCATAAATGAATCTAGATCTCATAAACTAAAATTTCTAGTCATGGAAAGAAATTTTATAAACTAAGGGAAAAATGATAGGGAATTACAACACGAGTTTCTTATAAATTGCTCATAAAAAACTGTAATATATTTAAGATTTCTCAAATATACCAGAATAAAAATGTTTTCAATAAAATCCAACCCTTCTTCATTCTTCATAAACTATTTTATAGAACTTACATAAACTTTTTGAAAAATAATAGTTTCCAGATTTAATTATAAATTGCTAACAATAAAAGAGATAAAGTGTATCTCTCAAATGCATGCATATAAAACTTTCGTAGCCTATATGCATTTAAAGATAATGTTGTTGTTGGAGTCATTTATGTAGATAAGGAATATCAAGTCGAATTTGATGAGGTAGCATCTAAGTCACCAACTATCCATCAGCTTTTCCCTCACGAATTCCTGAGAAATAGGGTCTATATATCACTTATTAACTTGAAAACTATGATATATGTTAGAAAATTGGGAGAGGTTTTTGTAAATGGGTCTATTATAGACAAACACCTCTTTCAGTTTTGTAAAATTCATTCTAAGTTGTTTGGAAACTGCTTTTGAAAAAAGTTACTAAAAAGGATTGAAAAATCCTGAAAAATAGCCTTCAAATATACCTTTGAATATTTGAAACTGTAACGCCCATTAGAAAACCAAGAGAAGTTGTTTTAAATGGATTCATTGTGGAAAACAAACTCCTTCATATTTAGGAAATTTGTTTCCATATTCAGAAACATCTCCCGATTTGATTGCCTTTTACAGGAAAAACAAAGTTTTAACTGACATTTTTTTACAAAAAATGCACTGACAGTCAACGTGTCAGTTTTATCGGAAACGTTGATAAATCCATTTTGAGTGAATTTATTCAGAAAAAATTATAAAAAAAATTAAAAAATTGATAACCCTGCTATCAATGAATTCCCTACTTATTACAACTAAAATGTTGACACTGCAACTATCAACAATTTTTGAAAAAAATAAATAATTAAATAAAAAAATAAAATTAAAAAAAATAATAAAAAATTAAAAATTAAAATATTAAAATATTAAAAAATAAAAAATAAAAATAAATAAATAAATTTAAACAAAAGATGAAGTTTATTGTGATAACAGTTGGCTTCATGTGGATGTTGTCGATCAATGATGGCAACAAGAACCCCATAGACAAGAGACCTGATCCATTGGGAGGATACCAAGCTCTAACTGAAACCTGTAAACTGACTTGTGACCTGCAACCAATCTATTCTGCAACTGAACCACACTTGAAATGTGAACTAAAACTGAAAACAAAATGTTGAAATTTCCTGGAAGAGATGCTCAAACTATGATATTATTTTCAAATCTCATACTCTAATTTGAACCATGAGTTCTTGTTAGGTGAATTAAAATACCCAATGCAACCACACAAGTAGTTGGATTCTTTACTAAAGCATACATCTGACTTCTTCAAGCATAAACACAAATTTGAAACATGACAAGTCATCATAATAGCTTAAACCAATCCTTGTGTTCATGATCAAAACAAATCCTACCTTCACTGAAAATTCCAACATATTTGTCAATGGATCTTAGAAATTATAAAATATTTGTTCTTGTTTATCAGTAAAAAGAAAAGGACAACTTCTCTCTAAAACTGCTTATTATTTTATAATTTCAAACTGTTCATTTTCAAATGGAAATACAACCAATTGCTCATATTTCCTACTATAATTTTCAATGAAAACATTCTCACCTCCTTGAACATTTTCAAATAGAACAATGGCAACTTGTATCTCTGAAGTTTCATTATGATTTTCAAAAGGATCAATAACAATTGTCTCTTCATCATTACATTTATAAAATAGTAAATCATGGTTAATACATACAAGCAATAACTCTTCATTTGAAATTGACTAACTGCTCTCTTGGATAAATGGCTCATGAATAACTTGAAATTTTTTAATGCACAGAGTCTCAAAATTCTAATTTTCACCAGTTCCTTCATGATACAAAGACTCGGGAAAAGACTGATTTGAAGAACAAACTGATTGATTATCCTCATATATTTCCTGATCATATGAAAACTGAAAACACTATTGAATGTCTTCATAAAACTTAGGAGAATGAACATGACTACTAAAATTAATATGCATATGTATTTCATCTTCAAGCAAGGGAGAATCTAATGTTTGTTGGGATTGATCCTGTATATCTAGGCAGCTAGTCTCTACTAGTTCTTCCTGATGAAAAGGAAACTCAAACAAAGCTTCAATATATTTGATGTCAAAAGCTTCATTTCAAATCAAGATTTTGAAAATGAATGAGTTGAAATTTTTTTTGAGTGGTTGTACTCATACTCATGATCATAATAAAGCTAATCAACTTGTTGCATGTCTTTATCACCCACATAAAAAGGAACACGACTATTCAAAATAAGATCTTGATCATTTTTGTTTTCATCCAAGGTAGAAAATGTTATTTGTTGAAAGGTGTCCTCATTAACATGACAACTACCTTCCATAATTTCTTCATGATAAGAAGGAAATTCATAAAGGGCTTATTTGATTTCATCATCCATTAGATCCTCATCATCAATATCAATTCCCATGGTTGAAAAAAGGTTTTCAATATTTCCACAAAATTTTTTAACCAACACTATAAAAGGGTATCTTTCTTTATAATTTACAAAAAATGATGAATAGAACTCCTCAAGGGAGTAAATGCTAGCAGATGGTAAAATTTTATGCCAAGATCTTGCTTTTTTTTCTAAAGAGACTATGAACATTTTCATCAAACAATGTTCCTGAAATTTAACCCCAAGCTTATGTGTCTGTATATGAAATGTAATCATATACAAAGCAACATCATTTCCTTTTTAATCTTTAAACATTGGCAGATATGTTTGCCAATCTATGCCAGGAATGTAATTTGGAAAGCCAAGAATATGAGAATGATTCATAGGAGCATACCTTGCAGATTGTGGATTCATCTCAAGACAATGGAGTTTCCAAACAGTTCCTTGAACAACTAAGTCTTCGGCCAGTGGAGTTGTCATGAAATTTTTGAGACCTAAATTCAATTGAGAATGGAGTCACTAGGTGAATGATGCAAAACCTTTCCGTGTTTTTCCTCTTTTCATTGTCAGAGAGCAGATATTATCTTTATCATTCTCCCAAGGATGATTTGACATGAAATTTTGCGTCCTCGGAAATGACACCAAGATGTTATCACTTAGGGAAAACCATGGCTGTAGGAAAAACCCTAAGGTAACCTCGAACCTATTTTAGGTTGAAAGTTGGCCCTTAAACCCAGAGATAGATCTCTCCCTAAAACAAAACTACCCAAAGGTCACTATATTATAAGGTTTCTCCTTTAAAACTCTATGGCCAGATTTAGTTCATAGGATAAAATTTGGTTTATTTTTTTGCAAAACACACGATTGGGCACGTAGTCCAATCTATCAAAATGCTACAGATCTAATGAGCAGGCTACAAAAAGCATGATAACATAAAATCCCTTGACAAATGGAGAGTTTTGAAGAAGAAAATTGAAGTAAGAGAAAATTCTATCTGATTGAGATAACAAATACTAATTGATGAGAATTATGAGAAAGATCATAAATGAATCCATATCTCATAAACTGAAATTTCCATTCATGGAAAGAAATTTTATAAACGAAGGGAAAACTGACATAGAATTAAAACACAAGAGTTTCTTATAAATTTCTCATAAAATACTGTAATATATTTAAGACTTCTCAAATATATGATAATACAAATGTTTTCAATAAAAACCAACCTTTCTTCATTCTTCATAAAATGTTTTATAGAACTTACATGAACTATTTGCAAAATAATAGTTTCCAGATTTAAATACAAATTGCTAACAATAAAAGAGATAAAGTGTATCTCTCAAATACATGCATATAAAAGCTTCCAAGCTTATTTTCATCTAAAGATAATGTTTTTGCTGGAGCCATTGCTAGAGATAAGGAAGAAAAATTCGAATTTGATGAGGTCGCATCCAAGTCACAAATTGTCCATGAGCTTTTCCCTCACAAATTACTGAAAAATAGGGTCTAGAGATCCCTTCGAAAATTCAAAACTGTGATATATGTTAGAAAACTAAGAGATGGTTTTGTAAATGGATTTTTTACAGACAAAAATGTCTTTCTGTTTTGTAAAATTCATTCTTTGTAATATCTCGTGTGCAGGTAGGGCTTGCAACCACGTGTCCGGGTCTATGTAATGAGGGGTGCTACGCAAGGGCCCCCGCCCTCAGATGCTCCGGTGGGGTTAGGCCCACCCCTAACACCCTGGGATGCCGCCCTCACTAACAATTCGAGATTTTGGTGTAGTGTTTGCATCTACGTGGTATCAAAGCCGAGGTCTCGAGGTCGAGACTTGCAGAGCGTGGTGGATTGTAATATCCCGTGTGTGGGTAGGGCCCGCAGCCACATGTCTGGGTCTATGTAATGAGGGGTGCTGCGTAAGGGCCCCCGCCCTCATATGCTCTGATGGGGTTAGGCCCACCCTTAACACCCTAGGATGCCACCCTCACTAACAGTTTGAGCTTTTGGTGTAGTGGTTGGATCTACGCTATAATATTCCTACTTAGCCTAAGCTAAGAGGAATATTCATTTTTGGTTTTATTTTCTGTTGCATGAATAAATGAATAAAAGAGGACATTTAAAACTCCTAAGTAGACTAAATAAATCAATTCCCATGTGAACACAGTTAAATTAGGGTCATGTAAATAATCACTTGTAGGTGTGAAAGTGGTTTGAGCTGAAGACTGCTTCAACCTTGACCAAATCAACAGCACTGTCTAGGTTCATTGCATCTCCAAAAGGGACAGTGCAGTTCTAGAAGGAGGCCTCTCATGTGAAAAGGGGTGACTCATCAAGGTGGTTTAGGGTTTGCAAAGGCTCTCATCTTATAAAAGGAGAGGGAAGGCACCAAGAGGAGGTTTTTGATTGATCATATTTCTGAGTATTTGTCTGCTTTGACAAATACCATTCTCTGCTGTTTAGTGGAGGATTGTGCTTGGAATTCCTATGCAGGGATTTCACCTCTTCCCTTGAGAATTCTTGGAGGAGCATTTGCTGAATTGATCCACTATCAGGCTTGAGGCCAAGCTGTACTTTCATTAGAAGTGCAGATCTAGTGAGGGTTTTTCTGCTTCTGCAAGTTGCAGCAAGTGGAGTTTTAGATCTGTATAGATCTAGTTTGTTTTGGGATCCTCTTCTCATGGAGTGTGTCTTTTAACCTCCTGGAAGAGTGTCTCTTCTATTTATACTTCAGATCTGCAATTTTACAATGGTTATCTATGTCATTTGAGCTACAGCGTTGTTCCTATTGATGGACTGCATTATTTTGGTATGAGGTTCTTCATGGTGTTTTGCTTATAGTTTAGATCACAGATCTCTAGTGTTGGGCCTTGCCTTCCACCTGATGATCCATGGACTAGCTTGCTGATCCATGTACTATTTAGATCTGATATATTGTAATGAAATGTTATATTCAAAAATTTACTGCAGCAACTTCCAGATCTACAACTTTTTTCTCAGATCTACTCTTATTTATGCATGGTTTGGCCAAAACCCCAAGGGGATCTTGTAAAGAAAACCATCTAGTTTCCAGATCTAATATAGATCTGATGTTTCATCCACAGATCTGTTCTAGATTTGAGTTGTAATTTACAGCTGCAACATCTCATGAAAATAATGTTGTTGAGCCTTTTCTGTTGATATATCTATGTTGCAGCTCTCTTTTATAAAGCTATCTTGCTCTGTTGTCTCATGTAACTTACTGTATATTGAAAGAGCTTCACTCTACTTCTGATTTACTGTTGTACCTTCATTTATTGATTATATTTGATGGCCTCCTACTTATATTATCAAAGACAACGTTATTCCTGAAGCTGCTTGTTGTGCATAGCTGTAGCCCCTCTTGTAGGGTGTTTTCCAACTAGACTAGGTTGTGGGAGACCTGCTTACCACACCTAGTTTGATTTGTTTTTTATCCCATTTTGGATTTAGACTCTAGATTTTCTGATATAAGGGATCCAAGGGTTGCAAACTCAATTCTGTGCACCAATATCCCAAGGAGTGCGTTATTTTCCAAGCTTTTTGTGCAATCCCCAATTTGGGAATATTACAGTGGTATCAGAGCTCCTTTCTTGGCACAGCCTGTGCTTGCCTTGGAGCACCAGTCATACTGCATTCAGAAGAAGATGATCCTCTTACTAAGAGGGATAAGAGGTACTAGAATAGAATTCATAAAAAATATGACTACACCACTGATGATACTAAAAGGGTCAAGACAAGGGGAAAGCCCCTGAAGATGTGAAGGATAGAGAAGTAGAGGAGTTTGCAAAAACTCTTTTGGAGACCATGCAAGATCTTGCCAAGGAGATCAAGGAGATGAGGGTGGATGGAATGAGAGAATATCTTGGGAGATTTCATCAAGGAGAAAGCTCTGACATGTCTCATCATGGGACTGGTCAACCTATGAACTTGCCACTAGCTCCACAAGTCTCACAACACTCCACTATGCCTACCTTCTTGGCTGTGGAGAATGAAGGACCATAAGAGAAAGCCTCCCTTGAAGGTTACTTTGTGGAGTATGACTCTCAAAGTCAGAGATTCAAGGATAAATTGAGTTTCCAAGACTTTTTCCATCTCAAGGACTGAAGGAGACCCTGGCAGCAATATAGAGATGGTGGTTTCCTTCATGGTAGACACCACACTATGGGTAGATTCTTTTTGCCCAAGTTTTATGGATTATCCTCCAGTTTTACCAAGGCATGGGTGGAAAATCTAGATATCTATTTCCAGTTGAACAAAGTCCCTGGCGTTGAAGCCATCAAGATTGCAGCGCTGCACTTTGAAGGTGAAGCACACAATTGGTGGTTCCATGGGTTGTCTACACTGGGACACAACAATGTGACTACCTATGTTGAGTTCACTAGAATACTGGTGGAGAGGTTTGACAGGAAGGATCCTGAAGCACCCTTCATAAGCCTTGCAAAGCTGAAGCAGGCAAGAGATGCAGAGACTTATATCTCTGAGTTTCTGAGATTATCATTCATGGTTCCTGATCTATCTGTAGCAAGAAGAGTCTACATGTTCCTTGATGGCCTGGAGGAACCTTTGCATGGGTTGGTTAAATCTACCAAACCCATCACTTTGCATGATGCCATTGCGAGAGATAGAGATCTCCAAGATGCCTTACCAAAAGCAAAGGAAACTTTCCAATGCAAGGCCCCTCACTCTGCTAAGGGGAAGGATGGAAAGGCTACACCTCCCAAGGAGAGCTCCCTAAAAAAACCTCTTTATATTGATCTCGGGAGGGAATTGAGGAAAAATAAATTGTGTTTCACTTGCCAAGAATCATGGGTACCGAGACATAGATTTTCTGCTGGAAGGGCACACTATATAGAAGTCTTCTCAGATTTTGAGGAGGAAGATGAGAATGATGGACCTAGGAGGGTTCACAGCGCTGATGAGGATGAGGAAGATCAAACACCATCCAGAGATGAGAAGGGAGCCTTTGCTACAACCAGTGGGACTCTTGCTTCTTTGAGAGGGGTGCCTAAGTACTTGACCCTAAGAGTACAAGGTTCAGTCATGAACCAGAGAGTATCTGTGTTAATTTTCAGTGGGGCAACCCACAACTTTATTGATTCTCACCTTGTGCAAAAGAGAGGAATCCCCACTGATACTTTTGAGGGATTTTCTATTTTGGTTCTAGGAGATAGGACCATGCAGTGCATGCAATATGTTCCATCACTCTCTGTCACTATGGGATCCTACACCTTGGTGGATCACTTATTTGTAGTGGACATACCAGACACCAACATCATCTTGGGTGTCCAATGGTTGATTACCTTGGGGAAGGTTACCACTGATTGAAAAGCTTTGCAAATTGAGTGGGTGGACTTGAAGAGTGGGAAACCACAAATTATTCAAGGCATGCACACTTATCCTTCACATAATGTGTCCACACAAACAACAGAGATGGATTTTTGTAGTGGAAGCAGGGATCTCACAGTTCCTTCTTTCATGTTCATGAGGATGTTGCAAGGGACTTTCTTATCTCATGGAAAACCACCTAGAATATCATCAGATTCAGATCTTGTGGGAAAGGTTCTATAAAGTGCTACTCCAAGTCTATATCCAGGAAGGATTGGGGCAATGAGAGACCAAGTTACAGCGCTGAGAGGCTTGGGACAGCCCAAGAATGAGGCAGATCTTCTTCCTGTTTCACTACCTCCCTCTCAATTTTTTGGATCTGCGCTATGGGAAGATGGGAATGGGAGAATCATCCTTCCAACAAACCATTTTGGCATGGGTAATGTCAAAAGAGAAATCAGAAACATGACAAGCACTTCCATGAATGCATCAGCAGCGCTATCATTGTTGAGCAATGTGGATATTTATTGGAAATCTCAACTGCTTGTAGAGTATTCCAAAGATCTCCACACAGGTATGATACTAGATGGCATGCATAAAAAAGAGGGCTACTTGGTCCAAGGATGGGTCATCTATTATCATGGTAAGGTCTTTTTGGCTAGAGCATCCAAGCTCAAGCAAAAGATCCTACAAGGAGCATATGAAGAATTCTTCCTCAGCCATATGTGTTCAATGAATATCTATTCCCTGATCATGAAGAGTTTTGATTGGGAAGGCATGAGAGGAGACTTCCATCAGCACTTTCAAGAGTGCAATAGATATGGAGGTTTGGGACAGCCAATGGACTCTTTACAAGAGTCATTTCAGCCAGCTCTTCCTTTGCTTGAGAGGAAGGGAATGTTCATGCCCAACTCCATGTGTGTGAAGGACTATGATGGTAAAGGGTTTGACCATGGTAAAAAATTTGTATTTTTTGATATATCACTTTCCTTTGCCATGTTTTTGTAGGATGAGACTCCTAAAGAGAGTGAGAGATCATATGGATCTCATAGTTTTTTGGGGGCCAATGAAAATTCTGAACTTGGCCACTCCCTTGATGTGCAAAGGGAGATTCCTTTTCATGATGGATGCTTCCCAAAGGCACCAAACTTATGTAACACCTTAAATCATGTTAAGGTGATTTATGCAGAAAAAGTGTGGTGGGATTGCCACTTACCACACCAGGATATAATGAAGACAAGAGGTGCACTGCACTGGCATCTCATGTGGGATTTTGACCCACCTCCTCAAGTTCAGATTTCAGTTTGCGTCTATGTAGTCTTGCTTCCATACATTAAGGAAATTTTTTTATTGTTTATGGGGTTATATGGACAGAGGATGGGTAGTGTGTATGTACCACATGGGTTGGAAATTAAACTTGTACTTCATGATACATATTTTAGATGTAGCATTGCTCCACCCATGTTTATTTCTGTTGAGTTTTTCACTCCAGAAGGGATGGACTATGCACATATTATGTTGGCCTTGGAGGAGCAATTCATGATGCTTTGGCTTGATGATAATTTGGGTTATGATGGAGGTTTCATCCTTGATGATGCCAACAATGAAGGAGGAGGAGAACTACAGCTCTTACCTTATCAGTTGCTTGAGGACAAGCAACATTTTGGAGGGGAGGACTGTAATATTCCTACTTAACCTAAGCTAAGAGGAATATTCATTTTTGGTTTTATTTTTTGTTGCATGAATAAATGAATAAAGGAGGACATGTAAAACTCCTAAGTAGACTAAATAAATCAATGCCCATGTGAACACAGTTAAATCAGGGCCATGTAAATAATCACTTGCAGGTGTGAATGTGGTTTGAGCTGAAGACTGAGTCAACCTTGACCAAATCAACAGCGTTCTCTAGGTTCATTGCATCTCTAAAAGGGACAGCGCAATTCTAGAAGGAGGCCTCTCATGTGAAAAGGGGTAACTCATCAAGGTGGTTTAGGGTTTGCAAAGGCTCTCATCTTATAAAAGGAAAGGAAAGGCACTAAGAGGAGGTTGTTGATTGATCATATTTCTGAGTATTTGTCTGCTTAGAAAAATACCATTCTCTGTTGTTTAGTGGAGGATTGTGCTTGGAATTCCTATGCAGGGATTTCACCTCTTCCCTTGAGAATTCTTGGAGGAGAATTTGCTGAATTGATCCACTATCAGGCTTGAGGCCAAGTTGTACTTTCATTAGCAGCGCAGATCTAGTGAGAGTTTGTCTACTTCTGCAAGCTGCATCAAGTGGAGTTTTAGATCTGTATAGATCTAGTTTGTTTTGGGAGCCTCTTCTCACGGAGTGTGTATTTTAACCTCTTGGAGGAATGTCTCTTCTCTTTATACTTCAGATCTGAAATTTTACAGTGGTTATCTATGTCATTTGAGCTACAACGTTGTTCCTATTGATGGACTACGTTATTTTGGTATGAGGTTCTTCATGATGTTTTTCTCATAGTTTAGATCTGAGATCTCTAGTGCTAGGCCTTGCCTTCCACCTGATGATCCATGGACTAGCTTGCTGATCCATGTTATATTTAGATCTGATCCATTGTAATGAAATTTTATAATCAGAAATTTACTGCAGCAACTTCCATATCTGCAACTTGTTTCTAAGATCTACTCTTATTTATGCATGATTTGGCCAAAACCCCAAGGGGATCTTGTAAAGAAAACCATCTAGTTTCCAGATCTGATATAGATCTGATGTTTCATCCAAATATCTGTTCTATATCTGAGTTGTAATGTACAACTGCTACAGCTCATGAAAATAACTATGTTGAGCCTTTTCTGCTGATATATCTATGTTGCAGCTCTCTTTTATAAAGTTATCTTGCTCTCTTGTCTCATGTAACTTACTGTATATTGAGAGAGCTTCACTCTACTTCTGATTTACTGTTGGACCTTCATTTATTGATTATATTTGATGGCCTCCTACTTATATTATCAAAGACAACGTTATTCCTAAAGCTGCTTGTTGTGCATAGCTACAGCCCCTCTTGTAGGGTGTTTTCCAGCTAGACTAGGTTGTGGGAGACCTGTTTACCACACCTAGTTTGATTTGTTTTTTCTCCCCTTTTGGATTTAGACTCCAGATTTTCTGATCTAAGGGATCCAAGGGCTGCAAACTCAATTTTGTGTACAAATCTCCCGAGTGCGTTATTTTCCAAGCTTGCTGTGCAATCCCCGATTTGGGAATATTACATTCTCCGCTATTTGGAAACTGATTTTGAAAAAATTTACTAAAATAGGATTGACAAATCTTGAAAAATAACCTTCAAATATACCTTCGAATATTTCAAACTGTAAGCCCTTTTAGAAAACCGAGAGAGGTTTTCTTAAATGGGTCTGTTTTGGATAAATACATCCTTTGGATTTAAAACAATTGTTTCCATATATTCATAAAATGATCCTGAATTTACTTCCATTTATAGGAAAAATAGAGTTTTAAATTATAAGTTTTTACAAAAATGCACTGACAGTCTACCTGTCAATTATATCGAAAACGCTGATAAACCCGTTGTTAGCAAATTTCTTCAGAAAAATTAATCGTAACATTTAAAATGTTTATAGCTCTGATATCAATGATTTCCCTGATTATTACAACTTAAATGCTGACACTACAACTATGAACATTTTCTGAAAAAAAAATAAAACAAAAAATGAAGTTTATTGTGATAACAACCACCAATTAGGTCTTGCATTCATTATTTATTCAGTTACAAGTATAAACATGAAAAGAGACATGAATAAGAACTGTCATATAACCATGCTTATAACCAACATATAACCAGATAAATAACAATAAGAGAACAACCATTAAATCCACATAATAACAAGTAAATTTCCTAATCAAATCAAGAGAAACTTATCTCTCAGTAATATAGGAAAAATATGACCAGGTTCAGGACATCCACATACCACCCGACCATAGATTGGCTGAACCAAATATTTCTTTCATCTAATAACCCCTATGCCATATTCCAAGCATGAATGTGGGATCTCATGGGATAAACCAATCTAATAAAACCAAGGGAATCCAGAGGTTAAACCACCTCCACCCTCACCATGTTGTGATCTCACCTAAACCGATGTCAAGATCACAAAACCAAACTGAGCTTGGATGCCTCAGAATTTATTCTCCAATAGGTTGAGGAATTTTCATCACTCCATCCTCACACTTTTCCGTGTATCCCGCTATTACCGGTCAAGGGATTCCTAGGCCTTTGGGAATTTTCCTGAGACCACCTCATCTGGATCCAAAATATTCTGGCAATACAAATCTCAAACCGATAAAAATCCCACCACACCATGGCTATACAAAAATGGCAATACTAGGCTAAAATCAAATGTTGAAACCTAGCAAAAGCGATGCCAATGACAAAAAAATAAACAAATACCAACATGCACATACCATGCATGTCAAAACCAGCTAGGAAATTATACATGCAACCTGTTACCTGCAAGTATTCTCGTTGAAGCTGCTTGATCCTTGCCTTCCTTTTCATTCCTTATCCTTCCTTTATTTTCCTTGTCCTTCCTTTTCTTCCCTTTTCATTCCTTTGCTTGCGTGATTTATTTCTCCTCTTGGTGCTCTTCTCCTATTTGAAACTAATTCCAAAACTACACTGACAAAAGGCTATGAACTTATCCTCATAATCCTTTTTATCATTGACACCTATAATTTCTTCAAATTTCCATTATTTTCCTTTAATTTCCTCCTCACATGCAACCTGTGAACTTTCACCTCCCTTTTCTCCTAATTTCATTTATTTTCATAAATAATATGGCAATTAATGTCTCTTTTCCTTTTCAATGCCTTTTCCATTGCCTTTGCCAATTTCCCCTTAGCCATAAACACGACAAGTGATGCCCACTAGGATATTTTTCTGTTAGGTCCCTATATTACTAGTATAGTCCCTAACCCCCTTATTGTTATTATTGTACCCTTGTAACCCCCATTTTTTTATTATTGTGCCCTTAAATTATTATTGTTAGGTTGGCTAGGATTACATTGTGGCCCACTAGTATTACATTATGGCCACATGGACTCCTATATATGGAAAGGAGGTTTTGTAAATTGTATCATCGAAGAATTGTTCATTCATGCAATATATTGGAGGTTTCCCCCTCGAAGTGGCTTATTTCTAAGGTGTTGATATCTCTTTTCTTCTATTTTTGGAGCTGGTTACACAACATTTGGTATCAGAGCTTTGGATTCTAGGGTTTCGCTGCTCCAAACAGATCATCATGGAATTATCACTATAACGTTTTTTCTACGAAGTTTCAAAAGCTGAAATTTTTAGGGTGCGAAGCTGAAATCCTGAGGAACGTTGTCAAAAAATTTCAGAGCTTTGTTTGCAATATTTTTTGAGATATGATCTGTGGAAGTTGGGTCTTTTTTAAGGCTCCTAAATAGGTCATCGTAGCATTTGCGCTATAATTTTTTTTCTACGAAGTCTCAGAAGCTGAAATTTTTAAGGTACGAAGCTGAAATCCTAAGGAAAATTTTCAAAAAATTTCAGAGCTTGGTTCGCAATATTTTCGGAGATATGATCTGTGGAAGGTAGTGCTTTTTCAAGCTCCTGAATTTCATCTCAAAGAGGTGATCGTGGGAAAACCTTCATAACTCTCTCTCTGAGCATCAGATTGGAGTGCCGTAAAATTTTTTTGCAAGTACATGGACTGTAGTTTCTTGGCTATCAATTTCAGAGCTGAAGGAAAAAACAGTGACACGAGGCAAGTCGTACAAGTTCGTTGTACTGAACCAGTCCATAATTAGGTCATTGTGGGAAATTGGACACAACTTTGTCTTGGAGAATCCAAATCAGGTTAGACCTATGACATTTGAAAGATAATTTAGAGGGCTACGTTGATACCAAAATTCAAATATTGAAGTGCTGCAATCATAGAGATAATCCAATTTCAATATCGAGCTCCTCAAATGCAAGAAAAAGGTGTGTATTTTTTTTGTGAATTGCATAAGTCTTGTTTGAAGAATCAATTTGAATTGATTCCAAGGGCATATTGTAGAATAGATATTAGTCTTGGGTTCTAAAATATGCCCCGTAAAAATAATTCAACACCCATTAAGCCTTCATAAGGCTCTACTATGACTCATGAAGATGAAGAATTGCAACATGATCTATCAAAATTACAAGAGCAAGTGCAACAAATTTCACTTCGCAAAGAGCAACAAAAAATGAAATGGAAGTTTTGAAGAAAGGCGTGGAAGCGAAGATGGACGGTTTGAAGAAAGGCATGGAAGCTAAGATGGATGGCATGGAAGCTAAGATGGATGACATGAAAGACAACATGGAAAACATGAAGAATGATCTAAAAGAAGACATCGAAGGTTTGACAAAGTTGATACAAGAAATGTTTCCTAATGGTGAAAATATAGTAGAAGAACCTCATGATGAGAACAAAATAAATGTTAATCGTGATTTCATAAACTCTAATGTTGGCGGGAAGAACCACCATATTCCAAAAATGGATATGAGGAAGTTTGTTGGAAAGGATCCTGTAACATGGATACTACAGATGGAGCAATATTTTGATCTCCATAACGTGCAAAACACACAAAAGGTACGCATTGCAACTTTACATTTAGAACAAAATACATTTGTATGGTATCGATGGCTTTGCTCCCATAAGAAAATTGTCACTTGGTCAATTTTTACGGAGGAAATGATAGCACATTATGAGGATACAAAGAGCAACACCTTCTTTAGCCAATTGATAAATCTCAAACAAAAGGGTTTAGTGGGGCAGCACATTGAGGACTTCCAAAAATTGAATATAAGGGTAACTAATATTCCAGAGGAACACAAGATCGATCTCTTCATAGGCACTTTAAAGGATAACATCCAACATGAATTTCGTGTTTTGGAACCGGATTCATTGGAGAAGGCATTCAGGTTGGCAAGAAAAGTTGAATGTAAAATAATGGCGACAACGAAGCCTACCACTCAATTCCACAACCTACAAGGTTGACACCACAAAAATTGGAAGAAAAAAGAGCAAAAGGGCTTTGCTACAGTTGTGATAGCAAATACACTAAAGGTCATAACTGTGCTGAGAAGAAATTATTTTACATAGATTGTGAAGAGGAAGAAGAAAATGAACAAGAAGAGGATATACACCAGGAACCAGCCTTAGAAGAGGAAGAAATGAATCTGACCATATCGTGTAATGCACTGGCAGGAATTACCACTCCTCAAACTCTCAAGATAGAAGGACATATCAAGAAGAAAAAGGTAATAGTGTTGATTGATTCAGGTAGCACCTATAATTTTATTCATTGTAAGGTAGCCAAGGAATTAAATTGTTTCCTATACCCAGCACCAAAATGTCAAGTGATGGTTGCAAATGGAGGAACTATAAATTTCTCTGGAAAATGCCATAATATCAAGCTAACCATGGGGGAATATGTATTGACTAGTCCAATGCTTTCCATTCCTATGGAAGGTGTTGATGTTGTACTAGGAGTACAATGGTTACAATATTTGGGGACGGTAGCTTTTAATTTTCAAGAACTTTTCTTGAAATTTTTTTCAGAAGGAAAGGAAGTCGAATTATGGGGTATTGAAGGGAAGTCGGGAAGGATAATAAGCTCTAATGTCATGAAAAATCTTCTAAAGAAGGAATAACGAGGCATAATTGCACAATTATGCTCACTAGAAGTTCCAACATCAAAATCATCTATTTCTGCAGATCTCCAACAAGTCTTGGACAATCATTCCAAGGTGTTTGAAACTCCCAAAGGACTCCCACCTATTCGTGATCATGATCATGCTATTCATTTGATTCTAGGAAGTGTTCCTCCAAACATCAGGCCTTATAGATATCCGTACGTCCAAAAGAGCGAAATTGAACGTATGATTGCAGAAATGTTAGAGGCGGTTATAATTCAACCTAGTCAAAGTTATTTCTCTGCTCCTGTAGTATTGGTACACAAGAAGGATGGATCATGGCGAATTTGTTTGGATTATAGGGAGCTCAATAAGCTCACCATTAAAGATAAATTTCCCATTCCTGTGATTGATGAATTATTGGATGAATTACATGGAGCAATTTATTTTACCAAGTTGGATCTTCGTTCAGGATATCATCAAATTAGAATGAAGACTCAAGATATTCCAAAAACAGCATTTCGAACTCATGAGGGTCATTATGAATTTTTGGTCATGCCTTTTGGCCTTACCAATGCACCTTCTACATTTCAAGGGCTGATGAATTCCATTTTCAAACCCTTCCTTAGAAAATTTGTGCTAGTATTTTTTGATGATATACTAATCTACAGCAGGTCTTGGAAGGATCATGTTGAACATGTTGACAGGTGCTCAAACTATTGCAGGAGAAACAATTATATGCAAAAACATCCAAATGTTTCTTTGGAGTACAAGAGGTGGAATATCTGGGTCATATTGTATCTCACGAGGGTGTTAAAGTAGACCCTAAAAAATTAAAGCCATTAAGGAATGGAAAGTCCCCACAACCATAAAGCAGTTGCGAGGATTTCTCGGGTTAACAGGGTATTATCGCAAGTTTGTTAAGAATTATGGGAGAATAGCAGCACCTCTAACAACATTATTGAAGAAAGATGCATTTTCATGGACTCCCGAAGCAACTAAGGCCTTTGAACGTCTTAAAGAGGCAATGTGCCTAGCACCGGTCTTAGCTACACCAGACTTCACAAAAACCTTTATTGTGGAATGTGATGCCTCAGGAAATGGAATTGGTGCAGTTTTAATGCAGGAAAGAAGACCCATTGCTTTTGAAAGTCGTCCAATCAAAGGAAAGTATTTACAGAAACCTATTTATGAGAAGGAAATGTTAGCAATACTACATGCACTAAAGAAATGGAGAACTTACCTAATAGGAAGACACTTCAAGGTAAAAACTGATCATAATAGTCTTAAACACTTTTTGGAACAAAGACTATCTTCAGAAGAGCAGCAAAAATGGGTCACAAAGATGTTGGGTTATGACTTTGAAATACTCTACAAAAAAGGGAAGCTTAATGTTGTTGCAGATGCACTCTCAAGAAAGAATGAAGAGGTGGAAGAATTTCTTTGTGCCATTTCTATTATCCAACCAGATTGGATAACCAAAGAAAGAGATGAATGGAAGAAGGACAAAGATGTATGGACACTCATTCAAAAGTTGCAGCAAGATCGTAGTACATCTGATACATTTAGTTGGAAAAATGATTCCTTCTGGTACAAAGATCGCTTATATCTTTGTAAGAATTCCCAAATAAAACAAAATTTTCTTCTGGAATTACACACTTCTCCTTTAGGAGGACACTCAAGATTTTTAAAAACTTACCACAGGGTGAAGAAAGAATTTTTTTGGGATGGCCTTAAATCTGATATTCAAAATTTTGTGGCGGAATGTTTGGTTTGCCAGCAGAATAAAGTGGAAACAATTAAGACCCCGTGACTTCTACAACCTTTATCCATTCCAAGTCAACGTTGGGAGGAGATTTCAATGGATTTTATCACAGGTTTACCTAAGTCCGAAGGAAAGAGTGTCATCATGGTGGTAGTTGATAGACTTACTAAGTATGCACACTTTTGTGCATTATCTCATCCATTTAAAGCAAGTACAGTTGCTACTACATTTATGGACACAATTCAAAAGCTACATGGAAGCCCAAGGGTTATTGTGAGCGACAAAGATCCCATTTTTACTGGAAATTTTTGGACGGAGTTATTTTCTTGTTTGGGTACTCAATTAGCTCATAGCTCATCTTATCATCCTCAATCTGATGGTCAAATTGAGATAGTAAATAAATTTTTGGAAGGATATCTTCGTTGTTTTGTATATGGTAAACAAACACAATGGGTCAAGTGGTTATCTCTCGTTGAATGGTGGTATAACACTTCCTTCCATTCTGCAGCAAAAATGACCCCATTTATGGCACTTTATGGATATCATCCACCATCCATCACATCATCTTTAAGGGAGAATTCGAAGGTTCAAGCAGTGGAAGATCACATCGAGCATCAGCAAGAAGTTCTCCAACTCTTAAAGGATAACCTGAATTTGGCACAAAATCGAATGAAACAACAGGCAGATCAACATCGCAGCGTGAGAAGTTTTGATGTAGGAGATTGGGTATTTTTACGGCTACAACCATACAAACAAATGTCCCTCAAGCAAGCTAAGAAGGATAATAAATTATCGCCAAAGTACTATGGTCCTTACAAGCTGTTGCAAAAGATTGGTACTATGGCATACAAATTGGAGCTTCTTGCTTCTTCGTGAGTGCATCCAGTTTTCCCTGTTTCATGCTCAAAGAAGGTTATAGGTGAAAATATTCCAGTTCAAACAATATTGCCAGAACTTGATGAGGAAGGAAAAATCATATTGGAACCTGAAGCGGTCATGGAAACAAGAACTCGACAGCTACGGAATCGATCAATTTTATAGTATCTCATCAAGTGGAAGAACTTACCCACTGAAGATTCTACATGGGAGGCTGAGAAGTTTATACAGAAGCACCCATAGCTACTCAAGCATTGAGGACAACACTTTTTTGAAGGAGAGGGCATGTTAGGTCCCTATATTACTAGTATAGTCCCTTATTGTTATTAGTGTAACCCCCTTATTTTTATTATTGTACCCTTGTAACCCCCATTTTGTTATTATTGTGCCCTTAAATTATTATTGTTAGGTCGGCTACGATTACACTGTGGCCCACTAGTATTACACTATGGCCACATGGACTCCTATATATAGAAAGGAGGTTTTGTAAATTGTATCATCAAAGAATTGTTCATTCATGTAATATATTGGAGGTTGCCCCCTCGAAGTGGCTTATTTCTAAGGTGTTGATATCTCTTTTCTTCTATTTTTGGAGCTAGTTACACAACATTTTCCCAACATTCATCTTGGAATATGTGTCCCTTGACCGTGGTCTTATTTTTCATTTAATAACTTTATTATATGAACTTTTAACCTAGGGTTGTTACAATTAGGCATTGCTATATATGTATCCCATGACATGGAATATCTTCATCATGATTATTTTGCATAGGTAATGCATTGTGAAATAAAACTAAGTAATGTGGTGTTGGATTCAAACATGTTTGACCTTGTAACAAATTTTGGGATTACAAAATTAATTGGTGCAAACTCCAACGCTTTAGTTAGTTCAACGTTTTTTTTTTAAATAATCCATGGGCTATGTTGCCATAGGTATGGATATTTTAAAATATTATTTTTATTTTCTCTTTCTTCCCAATAATTTTTTATGGATTTGTGAAGAAATTTTTGATCAAGATTGCCTTGAATGAAGAATATGGATTGAGTGATAGGGCTTCTACTTAAGGGAATTTTTATAGTTATGGAATTCTAAGAGAGTAAAATGGTAATTGGTTATAGATTCAGGGCCAAATGTAATGTCCTTGTCCCTTTCTCAGGCGACGCTACTGACCCAGAAACCAAAATTCCCCAAATAATTCACCAAATGCTCCAATGACTATTGCTAGTCCTTTGTAGACAATTCCATGCTATAAATATGTCCTCATACTTGTATCATTTCTGACAAGGAAAAAACCCTGCGTCTAACACTAATTATTTTGATTACAATGATTACAAATAGATTACTTGCAATACCCTCAAAGAACCATGTGCAATTTAAGTATAAAATCATCCAATTAACAACATTATGCATATCAAAATAGCAAATGCATCACATAGTACTCAATAATTAAAAAAATACACAAATTAGGGTTTATAATTAGAATAGATAAATTCACATAAAAATACATATAAAAATACCATCATACACATTAAACACCTCTCTGAATAAAATTTCCAGCTATCTGCAGGCTCTTCATGTTCCATCCAATGAACTATTGCACTGTTCATAAATCTCAAACATGGGTCACTGTCGATCGGGGATAAAATTCCATAGGCATCTATGAAAAAAAAACAAAAAAACACATTTCATCAGACAATGTACCAACCCAGCAAACACATCTCCAACCACAAGCTCCCACTCTCTTGAACCTGCACCCAAGTGGCACACCCCTTATCTACACTTTGCTAGTCCCTTGGCGATGCCCACCTCTTCAGGGTGTCTTATGGCAAGCGAAGATGGTATTAGCTCTAGGCTTCTAAGAGCTCGTGCTTCTCTCTAGGCCTCCCTATATCTTTCAAGTTCATAAACTAAAATAACTTTGTTATGGAACCTGCTCACAAAATATAAGAAAAAATAGATCAATGACTTAAAAATTATCCTCTTCGAGGGGGGAACCTCCTTTACATTACATAAATTAAAAATTCTTAGGTGATAAAAATAAAAATACCTCCTTTTTATATATAGGAGTCCAAGGGGTCATAATAAAATCAAATCTTGTATAAAAATAATAATTTAAGTGCGCAACAATAACAATAGTGGCCTTCTATGGGGCACAACAATAACAACATGGGAGTTAGATGGGCACAACAATAACAATAAGTGGGCTACACTAACAATAACAATAAGGGGGATACACTAGTATTACAGGGACCTAACATGCCCCTCTCCTTCAAAAAAAAAATATTCCTCAACGCTTGACTAGTTCTAGATGATTATGTATAAAATTCTCATCCTCCCATGTGGAATCTTCAACGGGTAAGTTCTTCCCCTTAAAGAGATACTCTGAAATTCATTGATTTCATAGTTATCAAGTTCTTGTTTCCATAACTGTTTCAAGCTCAAATATGATTTTTCCTTCATTGTTAAGTTTTGGAAACACCCTTTGAACTGGAATCTTGTCACTAATAACCTTCCTTAAGCATGAAACCTGGAAAACTGGGTGTCCTCAGGAAGATGTAGGCAACTTCAATTTGCATTCCATAGTACCAGTATTTTGTAACACCTTGTAAGGAACGTAGTACTTGGGTGATAATTTATTATACTTCTTAGCTTGTTTGAGAGACATTTTTTTGTATGATTGTAGCCATTAGAATATGCAGTCGCCTACATCAAAACTTCTTTCACTACGATGTTGATCTAACTGTTGTTTCATTCAATTTTGTGCGAGAGTGAGGTTATCCTTTAAGAGTTAGAGAACTTTTTTTTGATGCTCGATGTGATATTCCACTGCTTGAACCCTAGAATTTTCTCTTAAGGATGATGTTATGGATGGTGGATGATATCCATAAAGTTCCATAAACGGGGTCATTTTTTCTATAGTATGGAAGGAAGTGTTATACCACCATTAAACTAGAGGTAACCACTTGACCCATTATGTTTGTTTATCAGATACAAAGTAACGAAGATATCCTTCCAAAGATTTGTTCACTATCTCATTTTTCCCATCAGATTGAGGATGATAAGATGAGCTATGAGCTAATTGAGTACCAACACAAGAAAATGATGTTTTCAAAAAATTTCCAGTGAAAATGGTATCTCTGTCACTTACTATAATCTTTGGGTTTCCATGAATATTTTGAATTGTTTCCATAAATGTAGTAGCAATTGTACTTGCTTTAAAAGGATTATATAATACACAAAACTTTTCATACTTGGTAATTCTATCAACTACCACCATGATGAAACTCTTTCCTTCATACTTGGGTAAACCTATGATAAAATCCATTGAGACCTCCTCCCGACGCTAACTTGGAATGGCTAAAGATTGTAACAGACCCGAGGTCTTAATTGTCTCAACTTTATTTTGTTGGAAAACCAAACATTTTACCACAAACTTTTGAATATCATATTTAAGGCCATCCAAAAAAAAATCCTTCTTGGCCCTATGGTAAGTTTTTAAAAATCCTGAGTTCTATCATAAGGGAGAGGTGTGCAATTCCAAAAGAATATTTTTTTTGAGTTGGGAATTATTACAAAGATAAAAGTGATCTTTGTACAATAATGAATCATTTTTCCATCTAAATGTATCAGATATACTAGGATATTTCTGAAATTTTTGAGTGAGTGTCCAAACCTCTTCATCATTCTTCCATTCATATCTTGCTTCGATTATCCACTCAACTTGGACAGTATAAATGGAATAAATAAATGCTCCCACATCCTCATCCTTTCTTGATAGTGCATATGCAACAAAATTTTGCTTCCCTTTTTTGTATATTATTTCAAAGTCATGACCCAACATCTTTGTCACCCATTTTTGCTGCTCTTCTGAAGATAATCTTTGTTCCAAAAATTATTTAAGAATATCATGATCTATTTTTACCTTGAAGTGTCTTCCTATTAGGAAAGGTCACAATTTCTTTAGTTCATGTAGTATTTCCAACATTTCCGTATGATAAATAGGTTTATGTAAATATTTTCCCATGATTGGATGAATTTCAAGAGAAATGGGTCTTCCTTCTTGCATTAAAAAAACACCAATTCCATTTCTAGAGGCATCACATTCCACAATAAAGGATTTTGTTAAGTTTGGCATAGAAAAGAACAATGATTGGCACATTTCCTCTTTAAGATGTTCAAAGGCCTTAGTTTCTTGTGGAATCCAAGAAAATGCATCTTTATTCAGTAGATGCTATAGGTGCCGCTATTCTCCCATAATTCTTAACAAACTTGCGATAATACCTTTTCAACCCAAGAAATTCTCGAAGATGCCTTGTGGTTGTGGGGATTTTCCATTCCTTAATGGCTTTCATTTTGTTAGGGTCTACCTTAACACCTTCATGATATATAATATGGCCCAAATATTCCACCTCCTGTACTCCAAAGAAACATTTGGAGGTTTTTGCATATAATTGTTTCTCCTCCAATAGTTTTAACACCTTGTCAACATGTTGAACATGATCCTTCCAAGACTTGTTGTAGATTAGTATATCATCAAAAAATACTAACATAAATTTTCTAAGAAAGGGTTTGAAAATAGAATTCATCAAACCTTGAAATGTGGAAGGTGCATTCATTAGGCCAAAAGGCATGACCAAAAATTCATAATGTCCCGCATGAGTTATGAATGTTTTTTTTCGGAATTTCTTCAATCTTCATTCTAATTTGATGATATCCTGAATGGAGATCGAACTTGGTGAAGAAAATTTATCCATGTATTTCATCCAACAATTCATCAATGATAAGAATTAGAAATTTATCTTTAATAGTGAGATTTTTGAGCCCCCTATAATCTGGAAACATAGGCCATGATCCATCCTTCTTGGGCACCAATACTACTGGAGCGGAGAAAGAATTTTGACTAGGTTGAATTATACTAGCCTCTAGAATTACTGCAACCATACATTATGTTATCACTTCCCCAGTTTCCCAACGCTGAGAATGGAACTGAAGGAGGTAACCACAAACCAACCTTTAGTTCAGGTATCTAGCCCTACCAAAACCATAGAGGGTTGTGTCAATGTCACTTTTCATCCAAAGATATGACTGGATATAAAATGATCTTAGGCTAGTTATGATGTTCAGTAGATTAGGGTTTTGTTTGTTTGAATTTTTTGCTGGATAGGAATGACAATCAAGGAGCGAGGTTTAGGTTTTAGGTCTGATTTCAAAGGTTAATTTGTAGAAACAAGTATGAGGCAAGGAGGGTAAACTTAGGAGCATACTTAATTTATCATTGTGTATAGGGTTCAAAGAAGAAATATTTAGAATAAGCATTTAAATGAATTCATTCATCAGAAGAGTAGACACATCCATGAAAAACTATAAAACAGAGTATAAAAAGAAATGATTTATGTTCATAAAATCATAATATTAACATACATAAACATACATGTGATGGAAAGGTAACATAAAATTTAATTTGATGAAGTAATAGAGAAGAAACAATGCTCAAAATAATACCACTGGAGTCCCAAGACTATCGCTGCAACATTCTTTGATTTCACTGAAAAAACGTTTGTACAATAGCTCCACTACAAATAACAACTATCCAACCCCTCAAATGACTTGAGGTGGACTACATATATAAAATAGAGTTCATGAAACCTAATAGGGTATAAATCTGATCCAAAACACATTGTAAATGTATTTTATGAGTCATTACCTATAATCTAAGGAAGTTGGAAACCACTTCCTCAAATTTAGCTAATAACTATGAGTTCATGCCTCTTGTATTAATTACATCATTAATCCATAAAGAGAGGCAAAAAAAAACACTACGTCCCAAAATACACCTCATGGGACAACTACACTTCGAAATTTGGAGTTTTTCTTAGTTGAAAACATTCCAAGGGAATCTAATGACAGAATCGCCACACCTCCCAACAGAAGTGTCACGCCACTTTGGAGCTGATTTTGACTGAATTTTAAGTGCCCACTTTCAAATATGAGAGTTAGGAAAGGTATAACTATGTGTACTCTTTCCATTTCACCCTCAACACTGAGAAAATAAACACCGGAAGGATTTCAAAAGCTCATTCTCCCAACCTTACTCTAGAAGTGTCGCACAAAGGCAAAATAGGTGGAAAAAACATGAAAGAAGTGATGTTTTTTGTATTTTTATTCAAAATGGGAGGGTGACATGCAAACTTGAGGTAATATGTGTGATGTAGAAGTGAAGATAAATCCTACCATGTAAAAATTTATTCATTTAGATGCTTTGATAAAAAGCGCCGCGCTGCTGCACGATGCTTTTTCAATTACCAAATTTCCAGAATTTCCAAAACACTTTCTCCAAAAATAAGGCTTAAATATGGATCAATATCTCTCTAAACAAAACGTGGTTTAAAAATATGAGAGAGGGTTTTTTTCTTTGTTATGTTTTGAACCCAAACCTTCTCTAGTTTTCCAAAATACTTTCCCATTTTCTCAGAATCCAAGTTTGAAGTGGATCACTAACAATTTGCAGAAGCATAGCGCACTCTCAGCAAAAGCATCGCTCCTACTTTGAGATGGATTTGGAGGCCTTCCCATACGTTATTTGGGCTAAAAATGGTATGGTTGTGAATAGTTAGATACAAAATGGAGTCATCAACCACTGCAAAACTCTACTACAAACCCCTGAAAAATTGACTTGAAGACAACCTGTTCAAAAGGGCAGAAAATGACCTTGAGAACTATATTTTTGGAATTTGTCTCAAATAATAACACCTAGGAATAAAATGAAGGAGGGTTTTTTTATTTAGCCTATTATTTACAAAACCCTCTTTCACTTTTGTAAAATTCATCTTCATTTCTTCAGAAACCGATTTTGAAGCAAAATTGTCCCTGTGTGCAAAATTGTCTCCTGCAAGTTGGATGGCTAAAACCTAGAATGATGACCTCCCTTATTGATCTTCTTTTCTCCCTCCATGTTATTTTTTAACAAGATGAAAACCCTAGCTAGATGAAATGGGTAGGGGAGATGGAGATTTAGGAAAACAGGGATAGTGGTAGGGTGGTTTTAGGGGAAAAAATGGGGTGGAAAGAAGTTAGGGAAAAATCCCCAAAAACTTGAGGAGGTAGGGTGATGAGTTGGAAATAGCCTACAAGTTAAATTTCTATAAATGAACATGAGGAAGGTGCCTAAAAGGTTAAAACACATAAATTTCCTAGTTTTCTGCCAAAATGTAGTGAAAATTAGGGTTTTGATGAAACTCATGGACAGGACAGTTATGAATGATAGGGAGTGTTAAGGTTTGGTGTATGGATGTTGTATAAAGGTTTTGGATTTTTATAGTAGGTTTTTATCAGTTGAAACAAGAAAAATATGAAAAACACCAAAACGTAGTGGAGATGACCTAATGAAGGAAACCACTCATTTGCTGATGAAATTTGACTCGAGAGATGTAGGAATGGTGTCCACTTACTATTTAGGAGATGCGTGAACCCTTGTGAAAGTTTTTTGAAGCTTGAATGACTGATTTGGAGCTCAAACACCAAAAGCGTAGCACATTCCAGAAACGTAGCGCAACACACAAAAGCGTAGTGCAGCACTTCCCGAAGCGTAGCAGGAGGAAATTGGCACAAAATTCTTGTTTTTTCTTAAACCTTGGAAGTTGTGGAGTATGATGGTGATAATATAGGATCTCTATCAAACATCAAAGGATACAATGAGTTTAAAAATCCTATTTTCCCCTTTATAACAATCACAAAATTTCTTTTTGTCTTTTAGTGAAATCGCAAGCTCTTTTGAACAAATTTCTTTTTTTGAAAAAAATTAATAAAGAAACACACTTTATTTGAGGAAAGAAAAATTGCATTCATTTATTTCAATATCTTTGATAACTCTCTATGCAAATTAATTGTGTGGTGAAAATGAAGTTTTATTCACCCTCTTTCATGACAAAATGGACTCTTATGGTGGCGAAAAAAATGAGACCTGGACTCTAACCTAAATGAAGTTGTGGTGAATGACCTTAGAACCTAGATGATTTATGGATGGCATGACCTATGAGATGATGATGACCATGAATGGAGTGAAGGGAGAAAATTTTTAGACCTAGAAATATTCAGTGAACAAAATTTTATCTGAAAACTGACTTGAAACATGAAATTTTGACCTAGCACCACTACTAAGTAAACCTAAAAGAGTATTTGATCAGTAAACATTAAGAAACTAATTAAATTGGATCCATATAGGGATGGAATCTCTTTCAGGAGGTGTCAATAACACCATAGACCAAGTAGCCTCATCCATTGGGAAATGGAGTCACTACAACTACAATCCTCAAACTAACTCAAATCAAACTGAAAGTTGAACTGTACATCATCAACTACAAACTCCGTTGTAATCTGACATTGAAAAAGATGCTCAGAATGTTGAGCTTATTATTCACACCATATGTTGGCTTGAGGGGTCCTGAACCAGGTTCAAAGTTTATGGACAAACCAACAATCCCTCCAACTACTAGCCCTTTCGGCAGTGATTTTCTTGTGCAGACTAAAGTCTCACCCGAAGCAGTATGGGAGGGTGTTGGAAGAAGGTTTCTACACTCTGAGGGAGAAATTAATGATTTTTTCATTAGAAAAACCAAATTTGAACTTATAGAGATGTGCACAACAATATATATAACAGAATCACAAAGAATGCGTATTCATTAACAGAATAACACAGAATCGATGCTCGCCTTAGCTTAGATAAATAGAACAGAACCAAATCCAGATCTTAACAATGCAAATATTTAAAGAGGTATATTAACCATCAATAATCATTCTTAATCATATCAGATATCATTGCACAATAATTAAGACAAATAATATGATCTTACAGAACATAAGTAGTAAATAACGCAAATGCATAACACAGTAAACTTCACCAAAGAATGTACTTTCTATTAGCTTCAGATTTGTCAATCAATACATCAGACTTCAATACATCAAATTTCCCTTACCAAACCCTTACAAAACCTTCCACGCACACAGCCAGTGGAGTTCGAACACAGCTAGTCTCCACGCACATAGCCAACAGGAGCCTCTTAACCCAACCCAAACACCCTTACAGATGCATAAACTTATAAGAACATCAACAAATCATTACACATAATTCACTACTTAGCTTAGACACAATCTATCTATTTATATATGCCTAGCGCATAGATACTATGGTCTCAAACCATGATTTGAGGTCCACGGTTTACCCTTAAGCTTATTTACATCAAAATTGGGGATTTTGACCAACCCCAAAGCCCCTTCACTCCATTTGTGCAATGCCAACATACAAAATTATACAAAATAACTTCAGAAAGTGTGCCTCATGGGACCTCGCTCCAACAGGCCCCCAAAAAAAGCATGTGACTTGTCCTGAATCACTGAGGCACTGGCTCCTTACTCTTGGCCTGAAGTGTTTTGACAAAAGTTTGGAGAGGGAGCACTAGCTCGATACTTTGTGTTGAGGCACTCTGCGCTTGCTGAACTATATTTTTTGTAACATTCCCTTCAACAGCCATATCTATGTTGCGATGAGTCTGCTGAATGATTTTCAAAGTGTTTTCCAGTGTTTTTCCTAATTGCAGCACATCTTCTGCCCATGGTTGCATGCGCTCCTTCAGTACATGTTCCTTTCGATGCAATCCTTCAATTTTATTATGTTTTGTTCTACACTCGTGCAAACGATCAAGGTGCTTTGTAGAAACCAATGTAGGTGCCATTGTCCTGATTTATTCAAACTATTGTTCCTTCTGGTTGAGGGCGTCACAGAGCTGCTGCATTACCAAATAATTTTTGACATAGGTCCAAACATTCATGGCATAATTAAATAAAATGTCACATTGGGTGACTGCAACAGCAATACTATCTCTTGCCTCTTTTACTTGTGCTTCTCTCTATGTGTGAACCTCTAGTGGTGTCTACGGCTATAATTTTATTTAGAGGTACGCAATCTAACGCTCATACTCTGTGTAGATTGTTTTCACTTTCACACGCACTACTTTCATTGCAGTAGCCAACCCTTCTAACTTTTCAGCAGGCACAACTGTGGCCAGGACAACTGGAATGTCTCGGCATACTTAGTTTATTTTAGCCTCCAGTGAAACATAGTGGGCTTCTGATTCTCTGCAAGTTGCTTCAGCTTGTTGCTACTGTTGGTGTGCCTGCGCAACCTGCTTCTGTGCATCCTTTGTCTTCATCTCTGTGGTAGCCTCTTTGTACTAAATCTCGTCCGTGATAACTGAATGGAGAATGTGTAGCTTGCCTTTATGTAACACAGATAGATTAATATGAAAATCACCTGAACCAATGAACTAGACACGCTGGTTGGTGTTCATTTGAATTATTGGCATGGGGATGTGGACAAAGAGTGCATCCCTACGATGTTGGTCCGGCTTTCCTGAATCACTCTCTCTTGAATCTAGCTCGCATGTACTCTTATTTCATGTAATCCAACTTGTGAAAGTTCCAGCATGGACTTGTACTAAACTTCCATGTTTATGCAGTGATCCTTAGTCACAGACGTGATAGTGTTTTCTATTTCATTGAGGTCATCCTCTGTCAGCATCAAGACCTCTTGCCCTACCTTCTTGGATCCTTTTTGCTTCTTGCATGATCCACTAATAGCCTTAGAGCCATGCTTGGTACCTTTGGATGTCTCAACTTTTCCGGTCTCCTTAGGTGGAGATCCATTCCTCTTGGGCATTGTTGTTGTTTCGACATTCTCTCCAATTATGGTAGGGGTTTCTTCCTTTTGAGTTGTGTTCTGTACGGTCTTCTCTGTCATTGTCTCTTTAGGTTTCTCAATGGCTTTCTCTATATATTTCCCTGTCAGAGTGTGCTATTTCTTTGGGGTAGGTGGTGTCAACAAGGCCGACGACCATTATGTTGTTACTCTTACTAAGTCATCCTCTATCACCAAAAATGGCAGCTCGTACCATACTCCCTCTATAGTACCTTTTGCGCAGATATGAATATTATGAAACGTAGCCTTGAAATCCGTGATCATATTATATTGGGCATATAATGTAGGCGATAGTCGTAGCTTTGAAAACACCACTTGGTTCAATGTAGCATCATATAAAACCTAGAAGATATTGTTTTCTTTCGCACGCATCAGGTTAGAAGAGTTTCATAGTGTTGCGTAGCAGTCAGCTTCACACATATTAGGCTCAATGTCTGGGAACTGTGTGTCTTCTGAGGTTCTCTATCCAATAAGCGCAATTAATAAAAGGAGCCAAGCATAATGGAAGGGATTTCCATCCTCCTGTACCTCACGCACATTTTCCAAAAATTCTTTACACAGGTGACTGCACCAGTTGTAAATCATGCCTTTTTATGCGCAAGCACCTCCTTAGACCTGCACTTATGTATCATCTTGCAGGCCAAGATGAGCGTACCAAAATGGATTGCGGGGTAATTAATTTCGTTTACCACAAAGCCCTGGTTCTTCCTTGCGACATTGTATTTATTCTTGATTTGATCAGCCATAGCTTTCTCCAGTGCTTTATCTCCGAAGTCAGAAATAGGGTTAGCTCCCTTGGTAAGTAGACCTGTGATTCTGTGGATTAATTCCACATCGATAGGGATGCACTCTCCCAACCAGAGCGCGTCATCGTGGACGAGAGCCAACAACTATCAGACGCAGATATAATTGAGGGGTTGCGCCCAAAATGAGGGATCTGAAACAAATTGAGTAGGTATTCCTTGTGCAAACCTAAGACCCCCTTCTTTGGCTCAAGGTACACAATGCCTACTTCATAGGTGACTTGATCCAAATATAGCTCTGGTGCGAGCTTGAGGAACTTCTCAACGTCGGCGATGTCCCAATCATCAAATCTCAGTTGTGGAAACTTTGCGAGCATGTCCCCTTCCATTGGGACATTCTCAAGGATCAGGGGTACTTGAATACTTGCGTGCACCTTTTCCAAGTCCTTAGGTAACTTTATAGAAGGTGTAATATTCCCGATTAGCTTTAAGCTAGTTGGAATATTAAAATTTGTTTCTCCTTCTTAGTTTTATGAATAAGAGGGTATGGAGACCCATAAATCTCCTTAGTAGGAATACAATCACTCCTAATGTGAAATGAGGTTATCTTAGTAGCTTATTTAAGCACCCTTGTGTGTGAAAAGGGGTTGGAGCCTAGGTCAACTTTGACCAAATCAACAACGTTGGTATGGAAGGAGTGGAATTCATTGAGGGACAATGTAGTTTTGGAGGGAGAATCCATGCATGGTATTAGTGGCTTTAATGAGTGGGGACCAAGGTGAGGAAGCTCACTAAGCATATAAGGAAGGGGATGGCAGCCATAGAGGACATGTTTTGATTATTATTTTTTCTATGGTCTGTATGACTATTTGCTCTCTTCAACTGTTTAGCTAAGACTGCAGTGTTGTTTAGCACAGAGTGTTCCTGAGCAGGAATCCCACATTCGTCCTCGGGGGGCTTTGAGTGCCCACTCAGGAGAATTATATGCACTATATTTCCACATTTTGGCATCAGGCCAAGCTCCATATTTCTTCTACAGTGCAGTTTCTGTAGAGGGTTGCGCTGTGTTGTAGGGTGCAGTAGTGGAGAGTTGATTTGGGTGATTTCTAAGATAGATTTTAGTGGAGGAAGGTTTCCTTCCATTGGGAGGCTATTGAATAAGGTCCTAGAGCCTTATTGTAGCATCTGGCACTAGGCCACATATTTATTTTCCCCTACAACGTAGTTTCTGTCTTGGACTGCATTATTTTAGGGAGGAGTTGCAGGGGTGGTTTTAGTACACCATTTGGGGATATGGTTTTCCAGTGAGGGGATCAACCATTCATATGGAGAGTCTATTGGAGGAAACTTCATTCTATGCTACATCATATCAGCCACATATTTCCAGTTATTTGTTTGCAGTGAGTCGTCAGCCCAAGGGCTTGGGTTCACCTTTTGTATATTGGTGTATTTTCTGGAAACCCTATTGGGATCTTTGGGAGGTTTTTATAGAGCCTTGATATTTATGTATAACATATTTTGAGGCATGTATCAGCCATTTTATATTATTTTATATTCATATGTTTTAGCTATGCTCTTTATGACTGCGTTGTAGCAGCTCTTTGGCATTTTTCCTAGTAGCAGCACCTCACTTTTGAGAGGGTTTTTATATTGGAGGCTTGTTAGTTCTTGTTATATGATTTGTGCCTCATTGTATTGCACTATTTTTCTATTGATATGATGAAGAAAATGAATCCATATTGGTCTCTCATATTTATGAATTGATCTATCACTGCTACTTCCATTTTTATGTCTTATATTGCTGCTTTCCCCATTTGGGAATATTACAGTGGTATCAGAGCATAATCTTGGCTCATCTTGTGCATATTAAGCCAATATTTCATCAGAAGAAGGATATCCTCTCACAGATAGAGAGAAGAGGTATCTCGAAAGAATAAACTGGAGGTATGATTATACAGATGATAAAGAAGATAAGGGAAAAACTCCCATATCAAGAGAGGAGGATAAAAAGGAGTTCCCTAAGCTTCTTCTTCAAAATATGCAAGAAATTGCAAGAAAAATAAAGTAGATGAGGATGGATACACACAAAGAATCACCTAAAGGGTTTCTACATGGAGAAGACTCTGACATTTCTCATCACTGGAGTGATCAACCAGTGAAGCAACAATTTTCCCAATGCTCTACAATGCATACATTCTTAGCAGTGGGAAATGGATGGTTTGGAGAACAAGAAAATATTGAAGACTATTTTCTTGAGTATGAGTCTCAATCTCAGAGATTCAAGGGCCATTTTATCTTTCAAGAGTTCTATCAGATCAAGGACAATAGGAGACCCCGGCATCACAATAGAGGTGGAGGATTCAAACAGAATCATGATCTTCACCATACTATGGGTAGATATTTCTTACCCAAATTTGATGGGTCATCAAAAAGCACTGCCAAATCATGGGTAGAGAAGCTATACATCTACTTCAAGTTGAACCAAGTACCGAAGATGGAAGCCACCAAAATAGCATCACTTCACCTTGAGGGTGAAGCACATGATTGGTGTTTTCATGGAATTTCCAGATTGGGTCATGCCAATGTGACTGCATACTTAGAGTTTACAAGGAGGTTGGTGGAGAGGTTTGATCAGAGAGACCCAGAGGCACCTTTCATTGGGCTAGCTAAGCTCAAATAATCAGGTAATCCAGAAACTTATATTTCTAAATTTCTAAAACTTTATGTTATGGTTCCTGATTTATCTATAGCAAGGAGGGTCTATATGTTTATTGATTGGCTAGTAGAACCTATACATGGGTTGGTAAAATATACCAAACCCACTACCCTTCAAGATGCCATTAAAAGGGCTCGAGATCTACAATATGCCTTGCCTAGAGAAAATGAAACATTTTAGCAAAAGGCCACTTTTTCATCAAAGGGAAAAGATGAGAAGGCTCATCCTTCAAAGGAGGGCCAAAACAAAGTACCTCTTAGTGATGATGTCCGAAGAGACTTGAGGAGAAGGAAGCTTTTCTTCACATGCCAAGAATCATGGGCACCCGAAAACATATGTGTAGTAAGGAAGGCACACTATATTGAGGTATTTTCAGATGATGATGAGGAGGAGGAAGAAGAACCAGAAGGAGGTCATAGTGCTGGGATATCAGGAGAGGATCGACCACCACTAGGAGGTGGGAATGGAGCATTTTCTCCAATTGGAGGTGCCCTTGCATCATTGAGAGGGGTGCCTAAGTACTTTACCTTGAGGGTTCAAGGTTCCATTCAGGATCAGAGGGTTTCAGTTTTGATTGAGAGTGGGGCTATCCAAAACTTTATTGATGCCCAACTAGTGCAGAGGAGGGCAATACCCACTGATGATTTTGAGGGATTTTTAGTTTTGGTCCCAAGAGCTAGAACTGTGTAGTGCATGCATTATGTTCCATCTTTATTTGTCACCATGGGGACATATACATTGAATGATCACTTTTTTGTGGTTGACATACTTGACACCAATGTGATATTGGATGTGCAGTGGTTGATTACTTTTGGGAAGGTCACCACAGATTGGGAAACTTTTCTGATGGAGTGGGTGGACAGAAAGAGTGGCAAACATCAGATGATTAGGATCATGCACACATATACCTCACAGACAGCTTCTACATAGAAAACAGATCCAAATTTGTGTAGTGGAAGAAAGGACCTAACAGTCCTATCAGTTATGCAGATGACTTTAGCCCATGAGACATTACTATTTAGTGGCATTCCACTTGGGAGGCCACCTGATCAGGAGTTGGTGAGAAATGTATCACAACATGTTGCACCACTCATAGATCCAGGAGGATTGGGGACATTAGGAGGTCATGGTACAGTGTAGAGAGACTTGGGTAGGCTCAAGGAGGAAGGAGACATTCTCCCAATATCATCATTACCCACTCTCACCTCACATCTTTCGCCGAGAGAGGATGCTACAAGGATGGAGGATGGCACTATCAGGGTGCAAGGAGACTACTCGTTGACTTTGGAGGCTCATAAGATATTCTCACTTGGGGAGAAATATTCTAGACATGGTAGAGGATGGTAGCCACTCATGCATGCATTGGAAAAACTCAGGAAGTTTTGGATAGGTGATATCTTCCCATGGAAGAATAACCTCCGAAAGATTCAACCTTTACTTGAGCATAACCAACTATAGGAGGAGAAATAAAGGAAGGATACCAACATCTGAGTATGTGACTTTGACATGGGAGATGTCAAAGAAGGGGGCAGCCACATGACAGATGCTTTACATGATAGATCATCAACACTGTCACTATGGAGGATAAATCCTTATTGGAAATCCTAGTTGTTGGTGGGTTATTCTAAGGATATTTTTACTTGCATGATACTTGATGACCATCTACTAGAGGAGGGATATTTAGTAAGAGATGGGTTCATCTAATATCAGAGTAGGATGTTCTTCTCTACAGGATCCAAGCTCAAGGAGAAGTTGCTACAAGAAACACATGAAGAGTTTCTCTTCAGCCACACTTATTCCATGAGAGCATACCATACCATCATAGAAGGGTATACTTGGGAAGGATTTGAAGAGGATATATATCAACACTTGAGGAGATGCATGGATCATGTGGAGATGAAGGAGATACATAACTCTTTGATGGAGTTATCACAACCACCTCTTTCCCCTTTGGGAATGAGAGGGGATCTATCTAGGATTCACTCCATTAGTATGCTCAAAGTATATGGTAAGGATCATATTTTTATGCATAATTATTTACTTGATGAATATTTGAATCCTTTACCATACATGTGTAGGACATTTCTCCAAGTGGGGGCATTCTTCCTTATAAACTTCATGGTCAACTTGGGGCCATAAATATTGTTGAGCATGGCCACTCCCTAGGAGGATTTAGGTAGATTATATATCATTCAGGGTGTACTCCATTGGAAGGAAGCATCATTCACCTTCTCAAATCATGTGAGAAGACTATGGCAGAAAACAAGTGGTGGGGAAACCACTTATTATATCATTATCTGAGGCATTCAGGAGACATACTGCATTGCTTCCACATGTGGGACTATGATGCTCCTCTAGTATTACATATGGCAACTTGTGTATCCTTGGTTTTGATCCCATACATTGATTATGTCCTTATTCTTATTATGAGAATGATTGGAGGAAGGATGCAAAGATTGAATATATGCCCATTGGGAGTGGTATTCTCCATGTTTCTTATGCTTCATGTTTCAGGGAGAACATTAGGCAAACCATGATTGCTACATTGGGTCTATTGTTTCCTTATGAGATGAGTCATTGGCATCTCATGAGTACTTGGGAGGAGCATTTCATGGAGGGATTGATGGGAAGACACTTGGTTCATGAGGAAAACTTATCACATGGAGGTGTCACCAAGGAAGGAGGAGAGTAGTTGCAGCACTCACCTTTACATTTGCTTGAGGACAAGAAACATTTGGGAGGGGAGAGCTGTAATATTCCCAATTAGGTTTAAGCTAGTTGGAATATATATATATATATATATATATATATATATATATATATATATATATATATATATATATATATATATATATATATATATATATATATTGCTTCTTAGTTTGATGTATAAGAGGGTATGGAGATCCATAAATCTCCTTAGTAGGAATAAAATCACTCCTAATGTGAAAGGAGGTTATCTTAGTAGCTTATTTAAGCACCCTTGTGTGTGAAAAGGGGCCGAAGCATATAGACTGGGTCAATTTTGACCAAATCAACAACACTGGTATGGAAGGAGTGGCATTCATTGAGGGACATCACAATTTTGGAGGGAGACTCCATGCATGGAAGTAGTGGCTTTAATGAGTGGGGCCCAAGGTGAGGAAGCTCACCAAGCATATAAGGAAGGGGATGGAATCCATAGAGGACATGTTTAGATTATTATTTTGTATATGGTCTGTATGACTATTTTCTCTATTCAGCTGTTTGGCTAAGACTGCAATGCTGTTTAGCATAGGGTGTTCTCTAGCGGGAATTCCACCTTCATCCTCGGGGGACTTCAAGTTCCCACTAAGGAGAAGTACATGCACTATATTTACACATTCTGGAATTAGGTCAAGCTCTGTCTTTCTTCTACATTGCAGTTTCTGTGGAGGTTTGTGCTGTGTTGCAGGGTGTAGTAGTGGAGAGTTTATTTGGGTGATTTCTGAGCTATATTTCAGTGGAGGAAGGTTTGCTTCCATTGGGAGGCTAGTAAATAAGGCCCTTGAGCCTTATCATAGTATCTTGCACTAGGCCACATATTTATTTTCCCCTGTGACGCAGTTTCTGTCTTGGACTGCGTTATTTTAGGGAGGAGTTGTAGGGGAGGTTTCAGTACATCATTTGGGGAGATGGTTTTCTAGTGAAGGGATCAACCTTTCATCTAGAGAGTCTCTTGGATGAGGATTAATTATATGCTACATTATATCAGCCACATATTTCTAGTTATTTTTTTGTAGTGAATCTTCAGCCCTAGGGCTTGGGTTCACCTTTTGTATATTGGTGTATTTTCTGGAAACCCTATTGGGATCTTTGGGAGGTTGTTATAGAGCCTTGATCTTTATGTATAACATATTTTGAGGCATGTATCAACCATTTTATATTATTTTATATTCATATGTTGTACTTTTTCTCTTTATGACTACGCTGTAGCAGCTCTCCAACATTTTTCCTAGTAGCATCACCTCACTTTTGAGAGGGTTTATCTATTGGAGGCTTGTTGGTTCTTGTTGTATGATTTGTGCCTCATTGTATTGCATTAATTTTCTATTGATCTGATGAATAAAATGACTCCATATTGGTATAGTATATTTACGCATTGATCTATCACTGCTACTTCCATTGTTATGTCTTATATTTCTTCTTTCCCCATTTGGGAATATTACAGAAGGTTTGTGTGGTCTTAATATAGCTGCGAAGCCACAAGAATGGGGTTTGCGTGGTATCCTCATATTCTTCCTCAATGGTCTCTGGGACTTTGGCCATGGGCCTTTTCATTTTCTTTCCCATTGAAGGGAACGGTCTTGGGGTCTTCTATCGGGGAGATCTACACATTCTAGAGGACTGCCCCTTCTTAGTCTTAGACAGTGTAGGTGTTTCCATAATAGGAACCTCAAGCATAGCAGGGTCATCACCTGGTCTCATGGATGTAATATTTTCATGAAATACGTATCCTAGCCCTATTTGGCGCAATGTGTCCTCAAACCCTAGATCCAAACCAGACATAGACACAACAAATGCGATGTCAAAAATTGAGCTCAAAGCACAAAAATCACTCAGAAAGAAAAGGGAAGTATTGTGACCCCTTAGGT